>VXBP01008311.1:0-33674 GCA_013400115.1 Rhinopomastus cyanomelas | reverse complement strand
GTGTCATCAGCAAACTTGCTGACAGTGCATGCCAATCCCTCATCCAAGTCATCAATGAACAGATTGGACAGGACCGGTCCCAGCACCGATCCCTGGGGCACTCCACTACATACAGGCCTCCAACTAGACTCTGTCCCATTGACCACCACTCTCTGGCGTCTATCGTGCAGCAAGTTTACAATCCATCTTACTACCTGAATTACAGGTACCTTACTTACAGGGATGTGATTTTTACAAGTCAGAGTTTAGCTGCAAAAACAGGCTCTTCCAGCTTAAATGATGAAGCAGCTCTAGGGCAAGTTGTTGTAAGGAGCAGCTTTTAGCTTGCCAGAAGATACTTCTCTTACAAACACAAATACTTCCTGCTGTGGCTGGTCAAAAGGTTTTTATTGCATCCGCTAATGAAATGCAGTTGGTATTGAAACTGTTTCAGTAAAATGCACCTAAAGCTGCTGTGGAGAAAATGTGAGAGAAAGATATAGTAAATCTCAAAAAACTGTGGGGTTTAAAATATTTTAAAGACATTTAACTAGTGTTACAGACAGGGTTTTGGGTTCTTCAGCCAAGGGCTGCTATATGAGACACCTGGCCTTCAGGCAGGAGGTGGGATACACCTGCCCCAGAGAGAGAAAAGAATTTTGGGGCAGGAGTTAGCAGGGCTCATTGAGAGAGCTTTAAACTACATATGAAGGGGGAAGGGGAGACAACTGCCTAGCTGGTGGAAACCCTGGGAATATAGTCAAGCACCAGTGAGGCAGTGTGGCATGACAGATAACCAGAACGGCTATCACCCCTTAATATTGAAAACTGTGTACTTGACCCCCTGCCTGAAATGTTTATACACCAATGCATGCAGCATGGGCAGTAAGCAGGAGGAGCTGGAGGCTTTTGTGCAGCAGGAAAGCTCTAATATAATATGGTAGCCATCACAGAAACCTGGTGGGATGACTCACACAACTGGAGTGTTGCAATTGATGGCTATCAACTTTTCAGAAGGGCTAGGCAAGGACGAAGAGGTGGTGGAGTAGCCCTGTATGTTAGAGAGGCTCTGGCCAGCCTGATCTAGGGTGGGGTGTCCCTGCCCATGGCAGGGGAGTTGGAACTGGATAATCCTGTGGTCCCTTCTACCCTTAACTGATTGTATGACTTGGTCTAGGTGATTCTGCTGTGACAGGGGGATTGGACTAGATGATCTTTCAAGGTCCCTTCCAATCCCTAATGCTTCTATGATTCTATGATTCTATGAAGCCGTACAAATGAATGCAGGTGAAGACAGGGTTGAGTATGAGTTGTGGGTGAGAATTAGATGTAAAGCCAGCAAGAGAGATACTGTGGTGGGAATCTGTTATAGACCACCCAACCAGGATAAGGAAACAGATGAAATTTTTTATAGGCAGATGGGAGAAGCTTCACAGTCACTGCCTCTTGTGCTCATGGGGGACTTCAATTTCCCTGATGTCTGCTGGAAATATAACACAGCAGAGAGAGAACAGTCCCAGAGGTTCCTGGAGTATGTGGATGATAAATACCTGAATAACTGGTGAGGGAGCCAACCAGGGAAGATGCCCTCTTGGACCTGCTTCTTGTGAACAGGGAAGATCTTGTGGGAGAAGTAAAGGTTGGAGGTCGTCTAGGGCACAGTGATCATGAGTTGACCGAGTTTTCAATGCTTGTTGAAACAAGGAGAGAGGCTAGTGAAACTGTTACCTTAGACTTCTGGAGGGTGAACTTTGGTCTGTTCAGGAGACTGATTGACAAAGTCCCTTGAAAAGCTGCCCTAAAAGATACAGGGGTCCAGGAAGGCTGGACATACTCCAAGAGAAGCAGACTGTCCCCATGAGACAAAAGGTGAGTAGATGGGGAAGGAGACTAGCTTGGCTAGATAGGGATCTTTGGCTGTACCTCAAGAACAAAAAATGAGTCTATGACCTCTAGAAAATGGGGCAGGCCTCTCATGAAGACTTTAAAGATGTAGTCAAACTCTGCAGAAAGAAAATCAGGAGGACCAAAGAACAGCTAGAGCCCAACTTAGCTACAGCTGTTGAGAATAATTTTAAAAGTTTCTATAAATACATTAATAACAAAAGGAGGACCAGGGAAAATCTCCATCCTATTTTGGACTCAGAGGGAAACCTAGTGACAGATGATGTAGAAAAGGCTGAGGTGCTCAAGGACTACTTTGCCTCAGTCTGTAGCAGTGGAAATTGGTGTTCTGCGGACAACAGGCCTCATGAGCAGGGGAAGCAGAATGAGGCCATCACAATTGGCAAGGAAGTGGTCAGCAACCTGCTACACCACTTAGACATAAACAAGTCTATGGGGCCAGATGGGTTGCATCCATGGGTGCTGAAAGAGTTGACAGATGTGCTTGCCAAGCTACTTTCCATTATTTACTCAAAATCCTGGCTGCCTGAGGTAGTCCCAATGGACTGGAAGGTGGCAACTGTAACACCCATCTACAAGAAGGGCAAAAAGGAAGATTCAGGAAACCATAGACCTGTCAGTCTAACCTTGATACCAGGGATGGTGATGGAACACATCATCTCAAGTGCCATCGCACTTCACAACCAGGGGATCAGGCCCAGTCAGTATGGGTTTATTAAAGGTAGGTCCTGCCTGATGAATCTGATCTCCTCCTATGACAGGATGACCTGACAAGGGAAAGGCTGTGGATATTGTTGACCTGGACTTTCAAAAAGCCTTTGACACTGTTCCCCATGAAATTCTCCTTGATAACTTGGCTGCTCGTGGCTTGGACGAGCACACAATCTGCTGCATAAAACACTGGTTGAACAGAGACGCCCAAAGAGTAGTTCATGGAGTGAAATCCACCTGGCAGCCTGTCACAAGTGGTGGCCTCAGGGCTCAGTGTTGGGACCATCTCTGTTTAACATCTTTATTGGTGATCTCGATAAGGACACAGAGCGTGTCATTAGTAAGTTTGCAGACTACACCAAGTTAGGTGAGAGTGTTCATCTGCCAGAGGGTAGGGAAGATCTTCAGAGAGACTTGGATAGATTGGGCAATGGGCCAATAAGCTTCAGTAAGGCCAAGTGCCAGGTCCTGCACTTGGGCCACAACAACCCCCTGCAATGCTACAGGCTTTGGGAGGTGTGGCTGGAGAGCTGTCTGGCAGAGGGGGACCTGGGGGTTCTAATAGACAGGAAGATGAACATGAACCAGCAGTGCCCAGGTGGCAAAGAAGGCCAGTGGCATCCTGGCTTGTATTAGAAATAGTGTGGCCAGCAGGAGTAGGGAAGTTATCCTCCTTCTATATTCAGCACTGGTGAGGCCACACTTCGAGTACTGTGTCCAGTTTTGAGCACCTCAATGCAAGAGAGATGTGGAGGTGCTGGAGCAGGTACAGAGGAGGGCAACTAAGCTGGTGAAGGGCCTAGGGAATAAATCTGATGAGGAAAGACTGAGAGAGCTGGGGCTCTTTAGTTTGAAGAAGTGGAGGCTGAGAGGAGACTTCATCACTGTCTACAACTACCTGAAAAGACGTTATGGAGATGTTGGTGCTGGTTTCTTCTCACAAGCAATTGGTGATAGAATGAGAGGGAATGGGTTCAAGTTAAAGCAGAGTAGGTTTAGACTTTGTATTCAGAAAAAAATTTTTCACAGAAAGAGTGGTCAGGCACTGGAACAGGCTTCCCAGGGAGGTGGTTGAGCCACCATTCCTGGATGTGTTTAAAGATTGTTTAAATGAGATATTGAAGGATCTGTTTTTGGGGTGAACTTGTAAGGGAGGATAGATCGTTGGACTTGATGATCCCAAGGGTCTTTTCCAACCAGAGTGATTCTGTGATTTTTATTTTGGAAAGGCTGAATTGTCTGTTTCCTAGATTAAATTTTTTGGATATGATGTCAATATAGTCTTCTAAATTTCTAAACGAGCTACACTGAAATCTGAAATGGTTAACTAGAAGAAAGAAATAACTTTTAAATAACAATTTAAAAAGATTGGTGTATTATAGATACTAAAATCTTGAAGAGGGGTTTTTTTTTGTTTTACTAAGGGGAGGGGGTTTGGGTTGGTTGCAGGACACTCAGAGGGGACCTTCTCCCTCTCTACAACTCCCTGAACGGAGGTTGTAGTCAGGTGGGAATCGTGCTCTTCTCCCAGGCAACAGGATGAGAAGGCAGGACCTGAAGCTGCACCAGTGGAGGGTTAGGTTGGATATTAGCAAGCCCTTCCTCATGGAAAGGGTGATCAGACCTGGAATGGACTTCCCAGGGCAGTGGTGGAGTTCCCATCCCTGGAGGTATTGGAGGACAGACCGGCTGCAGCCCTTACTTAGTGCCCTAGTGTGGCCCCTGAGGTGATGTTAGGTCCTGGGCTGGGATGGATGATCTCAGAGAGCTTTTCCAGCCTTAATAGTAACAATTTTTATTTTAAAAAAGGGCCCCCCCCATCACTCAGGAAGTCCAAGGTTTTCAGCAGGTATTTTCACCAGCTGCAGAGAGGGAGCAACATGATGCAAAAGCCTGTTAAAATGAATGTTTAATTCTAGCAATGTTCAGCTTGGCAATCCAGTTCTGCCTGACTACACTTTTTACAATTAGCAAGGAAATTAAATCCAGTTCGTTGTAACACGGAGTTTGTTTGAGGTTTGCTTTTTTTTCCTGTTCAAGCTGTTATTCAGGTAATTAGCAGAAACACAATAAACAATCAAGTTAGGAGTTGTTGTTGAAGATTTAAACTCTGAAGAAATCCATAACTGATACAAGAGAAACTGTTTTGCTTTAAAACAGTAGTGACTCGAGCTGTAATAACATGCTAATCTCTTAAACCCCTCTTTTAAAAAACAAAAACCCTAGTGTTAGACAATAGCAATCAGGCAGAGGAAAATTAGTGGCATCATTACTGAGCAGAGCAATATAAAAACCCGGAATGAAAAATTACCTAGTGCTTCGCAGAGGAAAAATGTGGACTGATGGATCTTCAATTATTTGTTTGCAGTGTCGGTGGGATATGAATATGAAACATGTCCTGATTTTATTCTGTGGGAGAAGAGAACAGTAATCCTTCAAGGCTTTGAAATGGATGCTTCAAATCTGGGAGGCTGGTCCATAAACAAGCACCATGTATTAAACCCACAAAGTGGTAAGTCCTTCCTTTATTAACTGGCCTCGTGGAAGAAGAATATAAATTTTAAAGGAATTAATTGTTCCGATTTGAAGCGTTGTACATCCTAATGTGTAAGCGTCTTGGAATGCTCATCATCCCTTTTGTTTCTTTGAGAACTGAACTGCAAATGCCATCTGAAAGGATATTTTTAATATTCTGGCTCCAAGGTATTAAACATTAATATCACTAACTCTTGCGGTCACTAATGCATTGTGGCCACTCGGCGGGAAAAGGGCACTCTGCACTGGATTCATTCCACACTGCAGGCATACAGGTATCACATTCTAGATCAGTTTATACTGTTTTATATTCCCATTGACTTGTCCACACTTGTAACTCACCCTTTGACTAGCACTGGTTAGTACTTTCACAGCACGGGGCAGGAAAACAGAGCAACAGCACTTCCCAAACCTCACAGCTAGTCCAGTGCGCAGGAGGTTTTGCATAGCTGCCCAAGTCTGGGAGAATCAGCCATTCTACAGGACAGGCAGTTCAGCACCTTTTGAAGCACTGGGAAAAAAAAAACCTGTACATATTTTTGGTGTCATAACATTAACCCTACGTAGGGATTCTGCAAACGTGGAGACTTACATCTGGTTTTGTATAGTTGGGTTTTTTGCAGGGGGAGGTTCCCATCCCTTCACATCTGTAATCATGAGCTAATGGGATTAAATTATAAAGCCAGTACTTGTAGATAAACGATGGTAACTGGAAAAATATCTTTTTGCCAATGCAGACACTTCACTGTCCAGGGGAATTGAAATGTGGGGTCAGATCTCAGCAGTCATTTATAAGCAGAGGATTGGACTCGGTAAACTCACTTGAATTCGCTCCAGCTGAGGGTCTGTCCACTAAAGCCTCCTTCCATCTGCAGTCCTCTGCTAATGAACATTCATGCCCAGATGTGGGTGGCTGTTGAACATGCAGCTACAGTATAAATATTTCAAACACAAAAGGTCAGATTTAGTTTGTAATTTATCTGGATTTCTGTTTTGATTTAAAATAGTTTGACATTTTAAACAGCAGCTCTTTTCATAGCCTGTCTTATTGGTTTGTATAGATTGTCTCTTAAATGCCAGCTATTGACATTTAACACAAAGAGAAATCTGACCTCAGCCAGCTCAGCCCCCAACTGATTGCCCCACAGTCTACTCCTCAGTGCCAATTTACCAATCACATCGTTTAATTTCAGGGCTAAATTGCTGGCAGTGACTCCAATTTATATGGCTGTGTGCTAACCACAGTAGTTACTCCTGTAATTCACCCCATAGGCAAAAACACAGTCTGAGATGCTGTAAAATGCACAGTTATGATCTGAGTGGGGCTCAATCACAGCTCTCTCAAGCACATGGTGCGTGGTGACAATTTGCTTCCTGGCCCCATTGTGGCTGGGAATGCCGGAGAGCATTGGGTGCCTGTCAGCAACATCACCTCCTCCGGAATCATAGAATCATAGAATCATTAGGGATTGGAAGGGACCTCAAAAGATCATCTAGTCCAATCCCCCTGCAACAGCAGGATCACCTAGAGCAAGGAATCATCCAGGCTACTCCAGTGACAAGGATGGACAATGCATACCTGCTTAAATCCACTCCCCTTCACATGTTCCCACCATGCTGGGTGTAACAAGGCAGGAGTCAGGGGAAGCTGCTAAGTAGCTTTATCCGTTACTTACCATGGAATGGCCTGGGCCGGGAGGAACCTTCAGAAGTCATCTAGTCCTAACCCCCTGCAGTGAGCAGGGACAGCCTCAGCTAGATCAGGTTGCCCGGAGCCTTGTCCAGCCTCACCTGGAATAGCTTCCTCCCTGAGCAACCAGTTCCACTGTTCAACCCCACTCCTGCTGAAGAACTTCCTAAGAAGTTCACAGAAATACGATTCCAAGTTAGTATTATCCATTTCAGACGTATCTACGTGCCATGAGTGAAATGAAAAGTGTGAGTCGCCTTCTGGAGGAAGAGTACATTAAGACTCTCCATTTTCAATTCAGGCATTCCCTCTGTGTGTGAAGAGCTGCTTTTCTAGAAACATGTGCCTTACATCTGCTTTTGAAACACCATTGCTAGAATGACTGCAGGAAAAGCACTGCAAAAGGACATTGATGTCTTTCTAAAAATTCTGTATTGCAAATTACAATTTTGCTTTCAGATTTTTCCATTTTTAATTTTCATTTTGCTGGCTACTTAATTCATCCTGAAGATCTTCTACCCAATTTCAGCCACTAAGCCTTGGCTTCCCACAGGTCTGCTGCTGTGTGGTGTGTTCTGCTGGAGACAGGGTGGATATGGCTATCTCCAGCCCCATAAAGACAATGCATAGAATCATAGAATCATTAGGGATTGGAAGGGACCTCAAAAGATCATCTAGTCCAATCCCCCTGACACAGCAGGATCACCTAGACTAAGCCACACAGGAACACATCCAGGTGGGTCTTAAACATCTCAGTGAAGAAGACTACCAACAGGGCAGCCTGTTCCAGTGCTCCATCACCCTCACTAGGAAGAAGTTAGTTCTCATATTGATGTGGAACCTCCTATGTTCTAGCTCACACCCATTGCCCCTCGTCCTTTCACCAGATGCCATTGAGAAGAGCCTGGCTCCATCCTCCTGACACCCACCCTTCAAATATTTATAGATATTAATGAGGTCACTCCTCAGTCTCATCCAAGCTCAAGAGACCCAGCTCCCTCAGCCTCTCCTCATAAGGAAGCTGCTCCACCTCCTTCAGCATCCTTGTTGCCCTATGCTGGACTCACCCGAGCAGCTCCACATCCATGGTAGAGATGGGACAAAATAAAGTGCAACAGGAAAGTTGTAAAGATAGAAATTCACAGAACTGCACTTCACAGCACAATCTGAGCTGTGGAGCTACAAGTATTGATATGCAGAAACTGAGATGCTTGATCACTTCTAACTTATGACCTGATCAGCACAAAGGCGCTGGTCAGTTTGGAAGATCTTCTAGAGCAGATGCCATAAATACTGGTGTCTGTACAGAGCCCTTTCAAAGATGGCTCTGTCTCATGAATACAAATGGACACTATTAGCTGATTTTCCAGAGGATTCTTTGAATTAGCTTTTTCTTCAGATGGGCAAGTGTATTGATTCCATTTTTGTTTATCTAGGGGAAGGAGAAGTAATTTTACAAGGACTTTAAGGTAATTTCAGACCCAGTGCAGTACAGCACCAACTAAAATTAAACTAGCATCTTGAAAGCCTGAAATTAAGCACATGCCTATATTTATTGACAGCAAAACATATTCTCCAGGGCCCTAATTATTTACTGGCATTTGTGCAAGGCAGTTGAAAGATTACCTTTACGTTGCTCATTTCAGACAAAGGGCAGCATCTTCATTTAGGAGTGTTTTTATCTGGAGGCGTAAGGAAGGGTAGTGTCAGTAATTTTCCTGGTGTGTTTCCAAGATGCGCTTTTGAAAGCAACATTCAAACAAATTTGTGTGCTCTGTCCTCTATTGTTCTGAGGTATTTTTCTTTAAAATTTATAATTCCCTCAAAATAACCGTGGCAACACTCAGTGATTTCCAAGGAGAATTTTACCTTTAGACTTCCCTGGAAGCCACAAAAAATAATGTAACAGAGGTTGGCAGAGGTGGCACACAAATATGTTTGGGAAAATATCAACATCCACTTTCTGCATCACATAGAATCATAGAATCATTAGGGATTAGAAGGGACCTCGAAAGATCATCCAGTCCAATCTCCCTGCAACAGCAGGATCACCTAGACCAAGTCATAGAGTCAGTCAGGGCTAGAAGGGACCACAGGATCATCCCGTTTGTTCGTTTTGAATACGTTCATTTCCCAGTGTAAGGGTCCTCCAGAAAGCACATTCTCCTGTATTTATTCCTTTAATCCCACCACTGTTTCTGTTGAACTATGGGGCTTCCCAAGGGAAAGAGAGATTTTGGACTGCGGTCTAAAAGAATCTCCAACCTCCATTCAGAAATAGCCACAATCTTAAACTAATATTCATTTTCACAGTATCACACAGTATTACCAAGGTTGGAAGAGACCTCATAGATCATCAAGTCCAACCTGTTACCACAGAGCTCAAGGCTAGACCATGGCACCAAGTGCCACGTCCAATCCTGCCTTGAACAGCTCCAGAGTTGGCGACTCCACCACCTCCCTGGGCAGGCCATTCCAGTGGCCAATGACTCTCTCGGTGAAGAACTTTCTCCTCACCTCAAGCCTAAATTTCCCCTGGCGCAGCTTGAGGCTGTGTCCTCTTGTTCTGGTGCTGGCTGCCTGAGAGAAGAGAGCAACCTCCTCCTGGCCACAACCACCCCTCAGGTAGTTGTAGACAGCAATAAGGTCTCCCCTGAGCCTCCTCTTCTCAAGGCTAAACAATCCCAGCTCCCTCAGCCTCTCCTCATAGGGCTTGTGCTCAAGGCCCCTCACCAGCCTCGTTGCCCTTCTCTGGACACGTTCAAGCACCTCAATGTCCTTCCTAAATTGAGGGGCCCAGAACTGGACACAGTACTCAAGGTGCGGCCTAACCAGTGCAGAGTACAGGGGCAGAATGACCTCCCTGCTCCTGCTGGCCACACCATTCCTGATGCAGGCCAGGATGCCATTGGCCCTCTTGGCCACCTGGGCACACTGCTGGCTCATGTTCAGGCGGGTATCGATCAGCACCCCCAGGTCCCTTTCTGTTTGGCTGCTCTCCAGCCACTCCGACCCCAGCCTGTAGCTCTGCATGGGATTGTTGTGGCCAAAGTGCAGCACCCGGCACTTGGACTTATTGAACGCCATCCCGTTGGACTCTGCCCATCTGTCCAGGCGGTCAAGGTCCCGCTGCAGAGCCCTTCTGCCCTCCAACTCAGACACATCTGCCCCCAGCTTTGTGTCATCTGCAAACTTGCTGATGACTGACTCAATGCCCTCATCCAGATCATCTATGAAGATGTTAAAGAGGATGGGGCCCAGTACCGATCCCTGAGGGACACCGCTAGTGACCGGCCGCCAGCTGGATGTGGCACCATTCACCACCACTCTCTGGGCTTGGCCCTCCAGCCTTTTAAAAGATACTTCTTACCTGCATTACTACATTGTGACCTAAAATAAACACTAGAACTATCAGCTTGAGAATCACACAATTGCATAATGATTGAGGCTGGAAAAGCCCCCTGAGCTTATCCAACCCAGCCCAGGACCTAACATCACCTCAGGGGCCACACCAGGGTGCTGAGTAAGGGCCAGAGCCAGTCTGTTCTTCAACAGCTCCAGGAATGGGGACTCCCTGGGCAGTCCAGTCCAGGGTCTGATCACCCTTTCCATGAGGAAGGGCTTGCTAATATCCAACCTAATATCCACCTCCCCTGGTGCAGCTTCAGGCTCTGCCCTCTCATCCTGGCGCAGGTTGCCTGGGAGAAGAGCCTGGCCCCCACCTGGCTACAACCTGCCTTCAGGGAGCTGTAGAGCAGAAGATCCCCCTTGAGTCTCCTCTTCTCCCAGACTAAACACCCCAAGCTCCCTCACCCTCTCCTCATCAGCCTTTCCCTCCAGTCCCTTCCCCATCGTTGTTGCTCCTCTGGACCCGCTCCAGCCCCTTAACCTCTTTCTTGAAGTGAGGGGTCCAGCTCTGCCCCCAGTACTCGAGGGGAGGCCTCACCAAAAAAAAAGGCATCTTTGTGCTGTTTCTGGTATCACCAGCCTAGTAACTGGGAAGACTTTCACCAACATAGTCTGCAGAGCAGTGCTTCAGTACTGACAGCTGGAAAGTTGCCTTAATCTTTACTTGATATATTCTTGCTGGTGAGATACTCACTTGTGGCCCAGAATTATTCCTTGACTCTCAACTTGGCTTTGCTGCTCTTGGCACCTCTTTCAGGTAGCATGAAGGAGTTGCAGTGAGATTTGAATCTTGATTTTGTGCCGCCTTTCTGTGCTCTTCAGTGACAAATGCACAGCAGAGCTTCTATTAATCTCTTGTAATTAAATATTTCAACTGCCTACGAAATTCCACCGCTACCTAATCAAAATGTATGAATAAAGCAAACATTAAGGCAGTAATCCCCAAGAAATCAGCTAGCACTGCAATTAGCAGCCAGTTTGCGAGAGCATTAGCCAGACACAAGTCCTCCTTGTGATGTTGGCTTTTAAATGAACCACTGACCACCGACAGAGGAGACAGTGATGGTGAAGATTCGGACTGAACCCCGCAGTTGTCTTTAGCAGATCTGGTGCTAGCTGCTGGTTCGGTCCCCTGGTTTTCTACAGGACTGCATAATGCAGAACTGCACCAGAGTCGAAATGCTCTACATTTACCCTTTTTGTCCTTGTTTTCTTCCCCTAGGAATTCTGCACAAAGGAAACGGTGAGAACATGTTCATTTCCCAGCAGCCGCCAGTCATCTCGACTGTGATGGGCAACGGGCACCAGCGGAGTGTTTCGTGCTCCAACTGTAACGGTCTGGCGCTCAGCAGCAAACTCTTTGCCCCAGTTGCTCTGGCCTCTGGGCCTGATGGCAGTGTGTACATTGGTGACTTCAATTTTGTCAGGCGGATCTTCCCCTCTGGAAACTCGATTGGCATATTGGAATTAAGGTAAAAAACAACCCGCTTTCTCCAAGCAGTGCTCCTTTTCCTAGCTGGAAACTGCTGCAAGACATGGGACTTGGAGAAGCAGCCACATGCAGTTGCCTTGTGAGCTCTCTCGTCAGCCGTCAAGCTCGTGAGACAATTAATTAACCCTTAAAAAGTGCATCTGAAGTAGCCTTTTGAGCAGGTTTTGCTTAATGAATTTCTGCAGAATAGCCAAATTAAAAGAGCATTTTTTTCCCCCTGAGATTTTTCATCTATTCTCTCAAAATGTGAAAATAGTCCCTAGAGATAATTCATACAAGTGTTTCTGTGAGGAAAACCCTACAAGTCAGTAGCAAATATGCGGAGCATCAGGTCAGCTCCCAGCGTTGTGGCTGAAGATAGACACAGCACTTTCAAAGTTGAAATTTCTGATTTTTTTATTATTCTTGATTTGGAACAAAAGATGTGGCTGAGTTCAAGCATACAAGACCCAACCTGGCATTGCAACCTGATGCACTCTGATGCGGGCTGAGGCTGTGCTCCATTCATGACTCCGTTGCAACTGTGACTCTGGCTTCCCGTTCCCTTTTCAAGCCACAGGGGAGGGCAAGAAAGGTTCAGGACGCTGAAGCAATAGGTGTCTCTTAGTGAGCAGCAGTGGATGTTCAGAAGTGGCAGTGGCAAATCAGTAGGTTGAGAGAGGAAAATAGTAACTGAATAACAGGACAGACAGAGCTTTGTTGCTGGGAGGCAGCTCTGTGAGCATTCAGGCAGGGGTTGCTGTTTTGTTGAGAACTAATATTCTTGTTTGTCTCTTCTTTTCCTTAAACCTGAACCCATCTGTCTTGTCAGGAACAGAGACACAAGGCACAGGTAAGTGACACAGTAGTGGAGATACGTGAACCACATTCAGGCAAACAGTCCTACAACAGTCCTTTTATCATAGAATCCTAGAATGGCCTGGGTTGGAAGGGAACCTCCAAAAGTCATCTCATCCAACCACCCTGCAGTGAGCAGGGACAACCTCAACTAGATCAAGTTGCCCAGAGCCTTGTCCACCTTCATCTTGAATAGCTCCAGGGATGAGGCCTCAACCACCTCCCTGGGCAACCTGTTCCAGTGTTCAACCCCCATTCCTGCTAAAGAACTTCTTAATGTCCCATTTCAATCTGCTCTTCTCTCATGTGAAACTATTGCCCCTATCATTGCTCCTATCACTCCAGGCCTTCTTGTAGCCCCCTTCATGGACTGGAAGTTCACTATCAGGTCTCCCCAGAGCCTTCTCTTCTCCACACTAACCAACTCCAGCTCCCTCAGCCTGTCCTTGCAGCAGAGGGGTTCCAGCTCCCTGATCATTTTCATGGCTTCCCCTGGACAATCTCCATAAGGTCCCTGTCATTCCTGTATTGAGGGCTCTAGAGCTGGAAACAGGACTCCAGGTCCTCACCAGGGCAGAGGCGCAAGAAGCCTGTCTCTTGATCTGCTGGCCACGCTTCTTCTGATGCAGCCCAGGATATGATTGGCCTGCCAGGTTGCAAGTGCACACCGTCTGCTCCTGTCCAGCTTCTCACTGGAGATGTTTAAAACCCACCTAGATATATTCTTGTGTGACTTGGTCTAGGTGATCCTGCTGTTGCAGGGGGATTGGACTGGATGATCTTTCGAGGTCCCTTCCAATCTCTAATGATTCTGTGATTCTATGATTCTCATCCTCCAGCACCCCAAGTTCTTTTCCTCATGGCTGCTTTTAATCACCTCCTCCCCCAGCCTAACTTTTAAAATCATGGTATAGAGGAAAACTTCTGAGCTTAATCAATACAAACATTAACCAAATCTACTTTTCTTTAGAGACGAAGTAGGTTTGCTTCTAGTCAAGAAGGTTTGATTTGTTCCCTTAGAAGGAATGAAGTGTGGCTCTGAAAGAATCCGCTTGCTGATGGCCAATCAAAGATGGAGAAGTTTAAATCTAAAACCTGCAAATGCAATTCGTAGCTGTCATATCCATCTCACAGGGTATGTGGATGATCACAGATAGAGCCAGCCAAGGAAAATGGAATTTGAGCAAGAAAGAAATCATAAAAAAGGCGTCAGGGGACTGTGCTTTAGTGGGTCTAGGATGCTAGGTACTTCAAAATCTGCTTGAAAATTTTCAAAACCACAACTCACCGTTACACGGGGTGCACAGCAGAGTGGAGGATGCTGTGTCACACCTATGTTCTTGCTTCTCCAGCCAAAGCAAAAGTAGGTGGCTTCCCCAGTTTCAGTGGTTTTGGCACTGCAGAGTGGAGACTTCTTTAAAAGAGGGAACACAGCACGTTAGGCTGCTGCGACTGACAGCGAGGCTGCCGGTTATAACCATCCGGCTGCTGGAATTATGCTGCCTGCTGGAAAGAGATAGCAACAGCCAGGCTCTGTGTGTCCTTAGAAACAAACTTCTTGGTGTTGCTGCGTTCCAATGAGATTCTTAAACCAGCACCAGTACAAGCTAAGCCAGTAACTTCGTGGCAGAGCAGGAAGCAGAGTGTGGACTCGCTGTGTTTGCGAGTTGTGGTGGGAATCTCTGCTTTAGCCACAAGAGTGCTGCTGAAAACTAGAGATTCTCTGCCCGCCTGCTTACAGATTGTGTCATGTCTGCTATTTTACAATGAAGTCTTTAAAACAATTTATAGATTTAAAGAATCACAGAGTTGGAAGGAATTTCCAAAGGTCATCTAGTCCAACCCCTCTACACCAATCGGTGACATCTCTAACCAGACCAGGTTGCCCAGAGCCCCATCCAACCTGACCCTGAATGGCTCCAGGGATGGGGCCTCCACCATCTCTCTGGGCAGCCTGTTCCAGGGATCCCCCACCCTCAGATTCAAGACCTTTTTCCTCATGTCCAGCCTCATTCTGCCCCTTTCCAGCATAAAGCTGTGATCTCTCATCCTGCTGTTCCATGCCCTGTTGAGTAGCTCTTTCCCAGCCTTCTTACAGGTCCTTTTCAGGGACTGGAAGGTCACTATAAGGAATTGTTACAGGAACACAAGTTTAAAAACAGTCGTAGAGAAAAAACAAGATACAGCACAAAAACAAGAACAGGTTGTCCAGGGAGGCTGTGGTTGCTCAACCCCTGGAAGTGTTCAAGGCCGGGTTGCATGGGGCAAGTTGCTTCTGGTTGATAGGGGCTCAATTTTTTTAACTGAAGGATTGCTTCTATTTGCTTTCAGCTGAACATGAATCAGGTCTGACATTTGAATCATACCTGCTCCCTCGTCCTGGCTTGTTACGAAGAGTTTAAACATTAAACAAATCAATTAAATCAAGTTGTAACAGCACTAAGTACCCCAGGCAGGCATCAGCCACCACTCCACCTGTGCCTCCCACCATTTCAGTAACTGGGTTATTGAAATGGATCTACACCTGTCTGGAATCTTATTAATTTATTCTGTTTTATTTTGTTTTACTTTATTTTGTTTTATTTTCTTTTATAATCAGGCCTGCCCGTCAGCCTCACCAGGCTCAGGACACCTGCTTGATGTGGCATGTGCTGAGACAGTTTCCTCAATTAACTCCTCACTGAGAAAGACACAAAAAGTCTTACTGGTTAATAAGATGCAGCCCAGTTCTTTGATGAGAATGTATAGTTCTCCCCATGTAATTAACAAGTACAGGCCTAGCCCTGGTTTCTTGAGATGATCTTAAACCTTCATTAAATCAAGCTGTGACAACACTCAAGTACCTCAGCCAGGCATCGGCCATCACTCCTCCTGTGCCTATCTCCCACCATTTCACTAACTGGATCTACACCTGCCTGGATCTTTATTTTATTTAGTTTAGTTCAGTTTGTTATCGAGACTACCCGTCAGTCTCACCAGGCTCAGGACACTAGCATTGTGTGCCATGTGCTGAGACCACTTCCTCAAACTGGAAATTAACCCTGCATTGAGAAAGAAACAGTCTTACTGCTTAATAAGGTGCAGCCCAGCTCTCTGATAGGAATTTATGGTTGTCCCCATTTAATTAACATATGTAAATATTTTTTTAGATACATTTTATGATCTCAATAAGGCACTGCGATGCATGAGTTATGGTGCATTAATTCATGCCCAGCTGCACTGACAGTACTTGGCCTCCTGCCTTGCTCATGACAATACAGTCGACAGGAACTAAGGCACCATATTTCACACTTTCATATTTCCTAAGGTTTAGGAACAGATAAAAATAACCTGGAGTGGGTATCTGTGCACATGCAGAACAGGCTGTGTTTCACTTTCCCACAACTTGTTGATGTGTTTTCAGTGCCAAGAGAACTAGAACCTAGCAGGTAGAAAGAAAAATGACCTTGCTTCTGAGAGTAAGATTTAGAACTAAGGTGAGGTCAGTCCAGTTATCTTTGTTCTGGGTGGTTTGGCACTGATGGACAGACCAACTCCACCAATACCACTCTCTGCACAAGCTCACTGATAGGGAGCCCGCTGGTCAGGCTCTACTAGTTTCTTCCTTCTCAACAGTGGTGCTGCATGACCTACATTAAAGCTGGTCTCACTTATGCTGGCCTCCATTATCTCCAAATCATTGAACAGATGCCTTCAGATTAGGGGAATAGAATTATTATAGTGGTGTACCTCAGGGATCGGTGCTGGGACCAGTCTTGTTCAACACCTTCATCAATGACATTGATGAGGGCACAGAGTGTCTACTCAGCAAGTTTACCGACAACACCAAGCTAGGAGGTTTGGCTGATACGGCTGAGGGCTGTGCTGCCATCCAGAGAGACCTGGACAGACTGGAGGGCTGGGCACAGAGAAACCAGTTGAGGTTCAACAGGGACAAGTGCAGAGTCCTGCATCTGGGGAGGAATAACAAACTCCACCAGTACAGGCTGGGAGGTGATCTACTGGAAAGCAGTCCTGTGGAGAGGGACCTGGGGGTCCTGGTGGACAGCAGGTTAACCATGGCACAGCAATGTGCCCTGGTGGCCAAGAAGGCCAATGGGATCCTGGGGTGTATTAGGAGGAGTGTGTCCAGAAGANCCTCTGTGATCTGTGTTGATAGTTTTGTCCTGCTCCCGCAGGGGGGTTGGACTCGATGATCTCTTGGATCCCTTCCAACCCCTAACATCCTATGATCCTATGATCCTATGAAAATGAAAACCGTCTCACTGTGATGCTCTTTGCTTCTGTTTCAGCACAAGCCCTGCACATAAATATTACTTGGCTGTTGATCCAGTGTCAGAATCCCTCTACTTGTCAGACACCAACACCAGAAAAGTTTACAAAGCAAAATCTCTCACTGAAACGAAGGACCTGGCCAAAAACATTGATGTGGTGGCAGGAACAGGGGACCAGTGCCTTCCATTTGACCAGAGTCACTGTGGAGATGGCGGAAAGGCATCCGAGGCCTCTCTCAACAGTCCTCGAGGTAAGAAAGGAGCATGTCTGCTGTGCTTAGTGTTGGCCACACGTCGTTTCGTTTCATTGTTCAG
Organism: Rhinopomastus cyanomelas; assembly: GCA_013400115.1. Classification (NCBI taxonomy): domain Eukaryota; kingdom Metazoa; phylum Chordata; class Aves; order Bucerotiformes; family Rhinopomastidae; genus Rhinopomastus; species Rhinopomastus cyanomelas. Next base: position 16,528 of record VXBP01008311.1, on the reverse strand, counting down.
AAACACATATGCAACTGGATGTACAGAAACAGATCTGAGGTGATCATGGCAACCACTGCAAGCAAACCAAACTGATTTATAGAGTTCACTCATGTTTCCTGACCGACTCTATGACTTGGTCTCAGTGATCGTGCTGTGGCAGGGGGATTGGACTAGATGACCTTTCGAAGTCCCTTCCAATCCCTATTGATTCTATGATTCTATGTTTTCAATGAAAACAGTCCTTCATGAGGGAACAGCATGAGCAGCAGCCTTCTGAAATGCTCTTTCCTTGTTGGCACTCTCGTTTCTTCTTAGCTTTCAGTTGTGAGGTGGCAGTGTTTTGTTATGTTTAACTTTTAAGCAGACAGTACTGTTGTAAAGCCCACAGTGGAGATTTTAGGTGTTCAGGTGATTCTTGTAGCGTCAGTGGATCTCACACACGTAAGTCATTGTTGTTCAAATCAACAGACGCAGGTGTGTTTGGAACTCTAGTCCATCCTTCCTTCCTAGAGGTAAAACATAGAATCATAGAATCATTAGGGATTGGAAGGGACCTCAAAAGATCACCCAGTCCTATTCCCCTGACACAGCAGGATCACCTACACCAGGGATGCTCAAAACCCAGCCTGCAGGCTGGATACGACCCCCCAGGGTCTCCAATGCGGCCCGCCAGTATTTACAGAACCCCCGCGCCCCATCCCTGGCCCCACCAGGGATTGGAGTGGGGAAACCAAGCAGCTGCAGATGACTTTCTGCCGACTGCGTGGCGGGGCTGAGGAGGGGGGCGGCAGCATCAGCAAGGTGGGCGGCTCCCCTGTCTCTCCCTCCCTCCCTCCAGCTCCCAGGCAGGACAAGCCAGGCAGCACAAGCCAGCCAGCACCAGTGGGAAGCGCACATTGAAATATGATTTGTATTTGTTGGTTACAATTGTTCTTCATTGTAAATATTGCATTCTTTTTCCTGGTTTTTGTGCACTACTACAAGTAAAGTATGTGCAGTGCACGTAGGAATTCATTCATTGTTTTCCAAACTATAGCCCAGCCCCTGACAGTGTCTGAGGGACAGTGTACCGGCCCCCTGTTAAAAAAGTTTGAGGACCCCTGACCTACACCAAGTCACACAGGAACACATCCCGGTGGGTTTTAAACTTCTTCAGCGAAGGAGACTCTGCAACCTCCCTGGGCAGCCTGTTCCAGTGCTCTATCACCCTCACTGGGAAGAAGTTCCTTCTGATATTTATGTGGAAACTCCTGTGTTCCAGCTTACACCCATTGCCCCTCGTCCTATCACTAGATGACATTGAGAAGTGCCTGGCTCCATCCTCCTGATGCCCACCCTTCAAATATTTATAGACATGAATGAGGTCAAAACATGAGCCTGTCTGCTGGTGCCCGTGAAATAAGCACTTTAGTGCAGGCTTCCCATCACAGCACACTCAGTGTTGTCACACATACAACACATGGGAAGCCACGAATCCCCACCAGCACCACAGTCAATCCCCTTGCAGCATGCACTAGAGCTGTGGTAAAATCTCTGGATTGGGTGTTCTGAAGCAGCCAGTCACCCTCAGCTCACACTGAAATCTCTGGAACAAAAGGTCCTTGGCAGCTCCCAGAGCTGGGCTTTCTGCACGCTCCCCGCTACCACCTTGCTCCCTCCTAATAACTGGCTCTAAGGAGAGGGTTTGATTATTTTTTGTGAGCTAATGAACAGTGGCTGTGTATCAGCAGGAAATTAAAACATATGTCCAGGCAAGAGTGTCTCTAAGATGAGCAAATAATAGTGTTTTAAGGCTTAGCAAGAGGCAATTGTAGTTATAGAGCGTCTTTAACAGGTCTTTGGTGATAGAAGGTAAGTACACATAAATGTTAATTTTCAGACAGCTAATTAATGTAATGAATGAATTCCAAAAATAGGAGAAAACAGAGGTTTTTAGATCTTTTAGCAGGAAAATGATCGATGTTTTATTGCTGATTACAATTGATTATACCTCATTACAATGCAGTTAGCCTCACCTTTGTATTGGGTGCAAATTTGTAATATGCTGTTTACTTCAAAAACACCTCAGCGTAGCTGCTTGGCTTAATGGAAGATTCTAGTCTTAAAGACATTAAGAGGAAAAGCTCACAGTTGGTGAGCTGTGGGGCAGCCAGCAAATATTAAAAAAGGACTGTTAGCAGACAATGGCTCATGTTGGCAAACGCAGGTAACGGCTCCCAGCAGCTCTGATTTATGCATCGGCTCGAAATTGCATCCATTTGAAACTGTCAGATTTATTAGAGTTTGGATTTTAATCTCAAGGATCTATGGCCTGCCACATGCCTGCTTTTTTTTTTTTTTCTTCTAAGGGATGCCTTCTAAGCATGCCCTTGGTGTCTTCTAAGCTGTAAGAGGTTGAATCAACTTGGAAAGTAGCAGGAAGAACTTGTCTGTTACCCGCAGATCTAATCACAGGATGATTGAGGCTGGAAAAGCCCACTGAGCTCACTCAGCCCAGTCCAAGACCTAACATCACCACATCAGCTAGACCAGGGCACTAAAGGTCCCAGCCAGGCTGTTCTTCAACACCTTCAGGGATGGGGACTCCACCACTGCCCTGAGCAGTCCATTCCAGGGTCCGATCACCCTTTCCACTAGGAAAGGCTTCCTGACATCCAACTTAACCCTCCCCTGGCAGCTTCAGGTCCTGCCCTCTCATCCTGGTGCTACTTGCCGAGCCCCCACCTGACTACAACCTCCCTTCAGGAAGTTGTAGAGAGGGAGAAGGTCCCACTGAGTCTCCTTTTCTCCAGGCTAAAGTCCCCCAGCAGCCTCAGCCTCTGTTCAACAGACTTTCCCTTCAGTCCCTTCTGGAGCCTCGTTGCTCCTCTGGACCCACTCCAGCCCCTCAATCTCTTTCTTGAAGTGAGGGGCCCAGCACTGCTCCCAGTTCTCGAGGGGAGACCTCCCCAGTGACCAGAACAGGGGGAGAATTAGGTACCTAGTCTCGCTGGTACCTATCTCTCATCACTGTGGATGTTTAAGACCCACCTGAATGTGTTCCTGTGTGACTTGGTCTAGGTGATCCTGCTGTGACAGGGGGATTGGACTAGATGATCTTTCAAGGTCCCTTCCAATCCCTGATGGTTCTGTGATTTCTATAGATCTATTATTTAATAAGAAACCTAAAAACCTCGCATACACACAGATCCTTTTGGATGACGTCTTCATCTTGTTCTTCGAATAGCTGTCAAGTCAGAAGATGTCACATTTCTATTCAAAAAGCATTCAAGCATTATCTGGGAAATACTATTTTCTAGGAAGCCAGAAGCATGGACACAAGTTTCAGTGCATCTGCAGCCTCCCCAATGCCTTGTCCATGTTTAAAAATACTTGGAGGCAAAGCAACACAATGTCCTGTAGTATTTAACAACTGAAATAAACTCATTGTTCTCATTTCTCCCATCTCACATCATCTCATCCTAATGCAGGTACCTGGTAGTGCAGATAAAACAGTAACTGCAAAGAGATTATTAAGTAGAATCACTCGCATTACTCAATGACCTGACAAGATTAGCTTTCGTTAAGTTGATAGCGAAAAATTTTAAGGTTTTTATTCCTTTTTTTCCATTTTTCCCTCTTATTTTTGTCCTGAGTAGTCTTTTATCTTTTCCTGTTACAAGCAAAAACTAAATTTACCTCTTCCTTAGTGGAAGAGAACAAACTCCACTGCTCTTTCAGACCAGCCTTACCCGTGTTTGGCAGCATCCTCAGAAGTGTGTTGACTTATGAAAATTCAAATACCTTCATTTAGCAGCTTGGTCTGGGGAGAGTCCTAGGTTGTTATTTAATGACTGAAGATTGCATCAACTTTTATTTCTCATTACCTTTATTTGGCACTGCCTTTGCCTAGTGACAAGGACAGGCAAGCACCCTAAAGTATCACTCTAATCAGTTACGATTTGAGCTGCTTTCCACAGCTTTTATCTTGCAGGTAGCAAACACGTGTAGCTTTGTTCAGTCTGCTCCCACATCTGTGTGAATGGCTAGAGATGGGGCTCAGCGACCGTCCATCTCACACTGTTGTGTGTTGAGCTGACTTTGAAAGATGCTTTTCAACACGCATGGGTGATGTAGTTGAAATTTGAACTTCAATATATTATTTTTACTGCAACTTTCTCTAATTCTGTAGAGATCTCAAACTAATGAGTCGTGTAATAGATGACCAAGTACTTAAGCCGAACGTGAAACGATACAAGGTAGGGCCATAAAATAAGGTCTGTGACAAGCTGAACACATTTATTACACGGGAAGATATTGGGAGTGAAGAAGTAACTACATGTGAGATTAATCATTGACTGAACTTCAATCACTTGAACTTCAGCGAAATAAGGATTTAATTTTAGGGTGGGGAATTCTATTGAGTGAGTTTCTTTGAGACAAAGTATTTACACCACAGCTAATCACCAGCAGTATCACTGGATTAGTGTTTATAAATAAGATACTGAGGGGTAGTGTTCTGATTTTAACTAGTCATTAAGTATTGGAGCAGTAAGAAGCACTAAAATGAGAAGAGATACCTGGAAGTTGTTCTACTTAGCACTGCACAGCCAATACCTGGATCAAAGTCATGAAGAACTTTCCTGTCCTGCCCTTCTGAAATCAGGGGGCTTCAGGCTTCTAAATAGGTTTGAATTTCCAAGCTTAACTGACAGAGACAATCAAGTTGCAATATCTTTTGCTGAGCTGCAGAGTCTCTCAGATCACTAAGGAAGTGTCTTAGATTAACATCAGAGTCCAGTTACCTCGTGTTTGTGACCAGCTCAGAGCTTTCACACAGGACAGCTGCAGTGGAAATGCAAACTCAGTAACGTCTGTGAAAACCGTGAATCCCCCCAGAGAGCAAGAGCGCTTGGAAGCCCAAGCTCTACATCCAGAGATTGAAGTATTGAAGGTCCTGCAGTGTTTGCTTGTTGACTGCTGCTCCAGAGCCCAGCCCAGACTCTGAAACTACCAGAGCAAGGCACATGCAGTCTGTGCAAGCCATGGGTACGGTCAGTGCCTTGAGAAACTAAGAGCTGCACACTGAGAACACAGCGCTCGGATGCAGTGACCTCACCAGAGATGCAGTGGCCTCAAAGCCAGTACCAGGAAAATGCGAAGGTCTGAACTTCTAAACCCCATGAATAAAATACCTTATAGACAGCTGTAGCAAAGAACCTTTTTCACTCAGACTCGTGGCCATGAACTAGCAGCACAAATGAAAGTGCCAATTAAACATCAGTTCTGCACTGTAGTTTTACCCATTTTGCTTGGAATTGCTTTACTGACCAAATACTATCCAAAAAAACCCAACACTCCATGGTTTTGAAAACGTGTTCACCTGAGTAGCTTAAATCCTGAAATAATCAGTCCTGTTGCTCACCAACTGCAGCAGTACTTGTTCAGGTAAACAAAGCTGCAAGAACAACTGCTCACGTTAAACCTTTACGTTTGTCAAATGACAGTAGCCTGTCTAGGGCTGAGCTCAGAGGTTCCTGTTCCCTTCAGCAGGATGTCCATGAAATCCTAAGACAACCTGCCTTAAAAACAACTCCCTTCCTCCCTGCTCACAGGCACTGATCAATACTATTTATTCAGCAAACTTTGCTGTTCCTAAAAGTTCCTAACACCTTTCCAACCCTTCCACACTGCCCGATAATAAAAGCAGAGTGGGGGGAGATGTTTCTTTAGCAACATATAAAGAAGTAGACACAGCCAAGGCGATCTGCAGTCTGGAATTGTTGCTGTGTGTGCCAGCAAGAAAGTCATCACAGAGTTACAGAAAGTTAGGGGTTGGGAGGGACCTCAAAAGAATTTTAGCTACTGACAATCTCAGAAGTCTGAGAATCTCATAGAAAACCTGAGGAAATCCTTTGGACTTAGTTTTCATACATTTCATCCAAATGCAGGAGTTAGTAATGTTCCTGCTAAACAAGTGTAGACCAAAGTCATTATGTCTGAGCCTGGAACTGTTCAGTCAGTAGATAAAGCTCCATTTACTCCAACCCTGCTGTTCAGCAGCCTGCAAGAACACACTCCAGTGCAGGTTCTGGGAGCGCTCGTTGACAACCAATTGAACAGGAGCCAGCAGTGTGCCCACGCGGCCTGGAAGGCCAATGGCATCCTGGTCTGGATGAGCAATACTGTGGCCAGCAAGAGTAGGGATGCAATTCTCCCCCTGTACCAGGCACTGGGGAAGCCTCCCCTCAAGTACTGGGGGCAGTGTTCGGCCCCCCATTTCAAGAGATTGAGGGGCTGGAGCAGGAGGAACAATGAGACTGGAGAAGGGACTAGAGGGAAGGTTTGGTGAGGAGAGGCTGAGAGAGCTGGGAGTCTTTAGCTGGGAGAAGAGGAGACTCAGGAGGAACCTTCTCCCTCTCTAAAACTCCCTGAAGAGAGGTTGTAGTCAGTTGGGGTCAGGCTCTTCTCCCAGGCAGCTAGTGCCAGGATGAGAGCACAAGATCTGAAGCTGCACCAGGATAGGGTTAGGTTGGATGTTAGGAAGCCCTTCTTCATGGAAAGGGTGATCAGACCTGGAATGGACTGCCCAGGGCAGTGGTGGAGTCCCCATCCTCGGAGGTGTTGAAAGACACGCTGGCTGTGGCCCTTAGTGCCCTGGCGTGGCCGCTGTGGTGTTGTTAGGTCCTGGAGTGGGCTGGATGAGCTCAGAGGGTTTTTCCAGCCTGTATAGTTCTGTGATTCTTTGATTTTGAAGTCTAGTTGCAGCTGAACACTTTGCTGAGGCTGTAATGAAGTAAAGATGACAAAGATCACAAAGCAACAGGCTGCAAATCACTTGAATCATATTTTGAGTGGTGTGTTACAGTAACCTATAAATAAGTAATTGCATAAAATCACTTTAGTCGTTTCTAGATGGGAGCTTTAATTAAAAGCACCAGAGACATTTAGAAGTTTCGAAATAGATGGCCTGTAATTTGCCCTTTTACCAACCATAAAATGGTAATTAACCAGTTTGATTCATTTTGTCCTATTAAAAGTTTTATGAGAATCACAAGTTCCCTCAAAACACAGTTTTCATGCAGAAGATGGCTTTCTCTTTTATCAGTCCTCACCAGTAGTTTTAGATGTTCTTTTACCACAAACTCTTCAGGAGTTTAATTAGAAGGCTTCACTGTAAAATGATCCTTTGGAAAGTTTTTTTTGGCTGAGCAAAAAGTAAGAGGTTGAGTATCCAAAAGTGGGCAACATACAGCTCCAGCAGCTGTTCACTGAGGTGTTGGAAAAGGATTTGTTCCCCCAAAAGGGTCTTAAAATGCAACTGTGGGCTACAAACTGGAGGAGGAGAAAAGAAGCCAAGGAAATAATAGAATCATAGAACCATTAGGGATCGTAAGGAACCTCGAAAGATCATCTAGTACAATCTGCCTGACACAGCAGAATCACCTGGACCAAGTCACACAAGAACACATCCAGGAGGGTCTTAAACATCTCCAGTGAAGGAGACTCCACAACCTCCCTGGGCAGCCTGTTCCAGTGCTCTGTCACCCTCACTGGGAAGAAGTTCCTTCTCATATTGATGTGGAACCTCCTATGTTCCAGCTTACATCCACTGCACCTTGTTCTATCACTAGATGCCATTGAGAAGAGCCTGGCTCCATCCTCCTGACACCCACCCTCCAAATATTTATAGACATTAATGAGGTCACTCCTCAGTCTCCTCTTCTCCAAGCTAAAGAGACCCAGCTCCCTCAGCCTCTCCTTATAAGGGAGGGGCTCCACCTGCTTCATCATCCTCATTGCCCTAAGCTGGACTCCCTCCAGCAGCTCCATATTCCAGCGTCAATAATTCTGTGATTCTGTTAAATATCTTAATGGGACATTTGCTGTGTTGCTTATTATTTATGTATTTTTAGCCCTAGAAGCTTAGCTCCATTTATATTGAAATGCCAACCTTCTGGACTAAAAGAGCTGATGTATAAGTGCTAACAAGTATGCATTCAAAAATATTCAAAATGTATTTTGAACTTAAACCTGTGAGAGGTACAGAGAGCAGTGACCAGTTGGTTTCCAGAGGATGATTTGCTTTTTCAATCCTGTGCGCACGAGCGCTGTGGAATAACCCTTCACCCAAAATCAGTCCTGAGATCACAGCGTTGAACGGTTTGCAGTCACCTTGCTGTGGTTAGATGGCTGTACCCAGCCCATCTACTACTAAGTGTAGTTTAATAGGGAATACAGTTCTGTCTGACAGTTTCTCTAGCTAACTTCTCCTGCAGCTTTTCTAGTGACGATGCTCAGTAGGATTGCACTGGCAGCAGTTCCTTTTCAATGTTAGCTATTGCTTCAAGAGTCTACACACAAATTTGCTGGAAATGGATGTTCGTAAGAGCTGCTGGTTTCCATTCAGGTACAGAATCACAGAATCTATCCCTGTGTGACTAAACCCAGCCCGTCAGTACAAGCACGTGGTTGTGCTCAGCCCTGAGCCAAAGACAAGAACTAAATCATTGCAATTGTTTATTTTCTCCTCAGAAATCAGTTTTCATCTGTACCCAAGCAAGGGGAGTCTGTCATTTGTGCAGTCAGTTGTATTTGTGCCCAGACAGCATTGCAGGGGCACGTAGTTTGGTGCTGCAGTTCCTTAGAAGAGCAGAATGCAGCTTGAGAACCTAGCATTGACTATATCTTGCTCTGTGCAACACAGAGGTCTCTGAAAATGAGCTTTTTCACCCATTCCTGCTTGCACTCAGTGCGTTTCATCAGGCTCAGCATGTGCTGGTTTCCCCTCCCAGTGCTGTGATCATTACAGCACAATCGAAGTGCCCCGTGTGATTTGGTTCTGCACGTCAGAACAGGATTAAAAATAAGCTTCTGGAGTACAGATTATGGGGACCATCATGCAAAATGTGACAGGAGAGTCAATGAATCCAGCCCTGACAGTGAATAAATTGGGAGAGTTTAGGCACAAAGCTCTATGTTGTGTTCCAGTTGGTACCGTATGTAGGATATTTATCAAAAATACTTAAACCTTTTTTTCAGATAAAGTCACTCTGCTTTTGTATACAGGAGTAAGCACTGGAAGCAGTTGGTTGTAGTGGAACATTTATACATTGACGCTCTAAGAGAGTGGCTTATTGTGATTCTCTTAGGCAACTAGCACCAGGATGAGAGGACAGGGCCTGAAGCTGCACCAGGGGAGGGTTAAGTTGGATGCTAGGAAGCTCCTCCTCACAGAAAGGATGACCAGACACTGGAATTGACTTCCCAGGGCAGTGGTGGAGTCCCCATCCCTGGAAGTGTTGAAGGACAGACTGGCTGTGGCCCTTAGTGCCCTGGTTTGGCTGCTGTGGTGATGTTAGGTCCTGGAGTGGGCTGGATGAGCTCAGAGGGCTTTTCTAGCCTGGATAGTTCTGGGACTAGGAAGTACCAGAAGTTTATCATCTTCTGTATAACTCTTAAAGCCATGGATTTGTTGGTAGGTGCCTCCTTTGCAAATAGACTGCCTTCCTGCAGTGTCTGGAGAGCAAAATGCAGACCAGTACTGTTAAAGGGTCTTTGGGTTTTCTTATGCAGTCAGTGTTTGAAATCCATTCAGCAGCACAGCAGAGTTGCTTTACTTCCATGCAATCTAACTTTTGATTTTTATATAATGAATGGTTTTGCAACCAGCAAAACCATCTGTTCACAGGGAAATTGTGCAAAGCAGAAGATGCACTTCCCCTAGTGATGGATCCTGGCCTTGTGTTATCTGTGGCATGGATCCGATCAAGGACTGTGATGCTTTTTGAGTCGTAAAGAGACTCAAGACAGTACTAGGAGGCTGAGACTGAAGGCACTTCTGTCTCCAGCCTTCACACATCCCTGAATTAAAAACATCCAGAGCAATTTCTTTTCAGCTTTTCCATTTGCTGATAATCACAGAATCATAGAATGTCTTGGGATGTCCCAGTCCAGTACCTAACATCACCACAGCAGCCAGACCAAGGCACTAAGGGCCACAGCCAGTATGTCCTTCAACACCTTTAGGGATGGGGACTCCACCACTTCCCTGGGCAGTCAATTCCAAAGGTGTTCTAGTCCAACCCCCTACAACAAGCAGGGCCATCACGCACCAGACCAGACTGCCGAGAGCTCCATAGAGCCTGACCTTGTATAGCTCCAGGGATGGGGCCTCCACCACCTCTCTGGGCAACCTGTTCCGGGAATCCATCACCCTGAGATTAAAGACCATTCTCCTAATGTCCAGACTAAATCTTCCCTTTCCCAGGTTCAAACCATGACCACTCATCCTATTATTCCCTGCCCTTCTGAACAGTCTTCCCCAGCCTTCTGACAGCCCCTTTCAGGGATTAGAAGGTCACTATAAGGTCCCCTTTGACTCTCTTCTCTGGAGCTCACTTCTCCAGCTTATCCAGGTCCACTTGCTCTGTGACCCCAAACTGTGGTAATGGAGTCAACACAGCTCTTCTCATTTTCTGATGAGGAACTTTATTCATGTACATACCAAACTGCAGCCTTTGGGAAACACTGTCATGAAATCTTCTGCCGGCCTGGAGCTGCCCCACATTAGGTTGTTGTTGAACATAAACTCTGGTACTGAAAGAACCTGGCTTATTGGGGTACTTCCCAGTAAGGAATTTATTATATTATCTATCATACAAACACTGAAGGTGTGTGCTTTCCGTGCCGTTTGCTCTGTTGGGTTCTGCCACTGAAAAACCTCATCAGGTTTATATGTTAATTGTTCATATGATCAGTAATAACCAGTCTGGGTTTCTCTTTGCTTCAGCTGGGTTTTAGGGTAGCTCGTAGAATCATAGAATCACACAGGTTGGACGGGAACCTCAAAAGGACTTCTAGTCCTACCTGCCTGCAGTGAGCAGGGGCAGCCTCAACTAGGTCAGGTTGCCCGGAGCCTTGTCCAGCCTCACCTTGAATAGCTCTAAGGATGGGGCCTCAACTCTCTCCCTGGGCAACCTGTTCCAGTGCTCAATCATCCTCCTGCTAAAGAACTTCTTCCTAACATTTCACTTCAATCTGCCCTTCTCTAATGTGAAACCATTGCTCCTGGTCCTATCACTCCAGGCCTTGGTAAAGAGCCCCTCTGCAGCCTTCTTGTAGCCCCCTTCAGGGACTGGAAGGTTGCTATCAGCTCTCCCCCATAGCCTTCTCTTTTCCAGGCTGAACAACCCCGGCTTCCTCAGCCTGTTTTCATAGCAGAGGTGCTCTTACATTAATTCTTATTATGGAATCTTTTTGCTTCAGTTGGAGTTTTAGGTGGATGTTTAGCAACTCAGATGGATCAGAAGAGATTTTGCACACTTAGCCTATATTTCTGAAAGGCAGCTATTCCTCAGCTCCAGCCCTAAGGGCACCTCTTCTTCTGGTGCTTTGTGTGCTCAGGTCTCTTTAGTGCAAAGTCTCTTCACCATGCGAGAGGAACAGAGAGAGGTGTCATCCCTTCCCAGAAACTGGAACAGACAGATCACCTCCCCGACACCAAAGCAAACTCTTTCTCTCCTCAGGTGCACCCTTTACCTCAGCTGACTTCCAAACCTTCAGCTTCTCAGCAGCAGAGAGCTCTGAGCTTGCCTGTAGACCGATAGTGTCCAAAAGCACCATCAGTCTCTAATTAAAAAGTAAAGCTTCTCTGAGGGAGCTAGTAGCTGCATGCTCACAGGGCTGCCTTGAAGATATCTGCTCTCCCTTTCACTTTTCTGTAATCTCCCAGATCCCCAGCTGGCCCAGAGGACAGCTGTCCTGGAGAGCTGGGCATTTCAGTGATCAGTCAATTCCCACCATGAAATGATGGAACCCCACCCTCTGTGGCACTTCTTGATGGAGAAGGTGACAGGAGGGTGGATCCTCAGCTCCTATGGGCAACTCACAGGAGAATAAGTGCACTGAGTGGACAATTTAAAGAATTAGCATCAATGCCCAGCACTGTGCTTTCAGCTGGGCAGAGCAGGGCCACTAGATGCCACAATTAACTGCTCTCCCACTTACTCTTGGCTACAACTGCTCCTCTATATTTAAAAAAAATAAATTACATACAAGGAAATCACAGACTCTTAGATCTATCAGGGATTGGAAGGGACCTTGAAAGTTCATCTAGTCCAGTCCCCCTGACACAGCAGATCACCTAGACCAAGTCACACAGGAACACATCCAGGTGGGTTTTAAATGTCTCCAGTGAAGGAGACTCCACAACCTCCCTGGGCAGCCCGTTCCAGTGCTCTGTCACCCTCACTGGGAAGAAGTTCCTTCTGATATTTATATGGAACCTCCTGTGTTCCAGCTCACACCCATTGCAATGAGGCTGGGAGATGAGGGAACTCGATTTGGGGTGGATTTTTTTCCGTTTTTAATGGTGTGTGAAATTGTTGCGTAAGATCCGCAACTGGCGTGTGGACAAGCGCTTTGTAAACTTGGAGTACAGGCAGCCTTTGCTTGTTCTAAATGCAGGGTACAAAAACCATCAAGAACTATATAAGCCACTGTCCAAACCATCTGTTCGAGTCCTCTGCCTTTCATTTCTGTGAGGCAGAACATAAATTCATTATTAAATTAGCTTGGCTCTGCACAGCAGCCGCTATAATTGCAGTTACGCAACTTTACATGGGAAATTATGAAGTCGTTTAAAGCAAGAAATGGAATGGTTTTGGTGGAAAGGATCTCACCACTCCATCATGAAGTGCTTTTCTAGCTGCATTTTCAATATTTGAGGGCAAAGAAAAGATCTGTCTTACAGTTCACATGGTACAGAAAAGTCTAACAAAGCAGACGTGGGGAGAACTGGGGTGGCAGTGCCAGACTGAGACAGGGCACTGCTGGGAGTGACCTGTGACTTGGCTGTTCCATGCACTGCTGGTGGGATGTGACAACCCCTCCATGCCCCATTTCCCACTCACGTGCAGACAGCTGTGAACTTGGCTTTGCAGAGCCCTCCCTTTGTTTCAGGCTCTGTCTCCCCCATGCAAGGCAACAGTGCTGGAGCTGCTGCAGAGCTCTGGTGTTCAGTGGGTGCTGCTTCCTGCCTTGCTCAAATACTGAGCAGACAAAAGAGTGATAAAACTAGTTTGTACCTGCATGAGAATTAGTAAAGTGAAAATGAAAGAATCAACTGCAAGGTGAAGTTTTAGGAAAGCTGGTTCTGTCACACTTTGGAACGGAGTAAAGTTGTCGAGGAGACTCTTTATGGATAGAGACTGATGTTATCAGCAAAGCTGTTTTCTTCTGTTCCTTCCTGTTTGAAGAAAGCAATGAGGCTGGGGAAGAGACTACAGAGAAAGTCTGATGAGGAGAAGCTGAGGGATCTGGGGGACTTCAGCCTGGAGAAGAGGAGACTCAAGGGGGCCCTTCTCCCTCTCTATAACTCCCTGAAGGGAGGTTGTAGGCAGGTAGGGGTCAGGCATGTCTCCCAGGCAACTAGGGACAGGACAAGAGGGCAGAGCCTGAAGCTGCACCAGGGGAGAGTTAGGTTGGTTGTTAGGAAGGCCTTCCTCATGGAAAGGGTGATCAGACCCTGGAATGGACTGCCCAGGGCAGTGGTGGAGTCCCCACCCCTGGAGGTGTTGAGGGACAGACTGGCTGTGGCCCTTAGTGCCCTTGTCTGGCCAGTGTGGTGATGTTAGCTCCTGGGCTGAGCTGGATGAGCTCAGAAGTCTTTTTCAGCCTCAATAGTCCTGTAACTCTGTGATAATTTCCCTCCTCCTCTATAAGCCAACATCATTCTCATATATAGGTGTGTTCTTTCCATGTCTCGTTTGTAGAAGCCCCACATAAGTAATCATAGAATAGAATCAGACTCATAGAATCATTAGGGATTGGAAGGGACCTTGAAAGATCATCTAGTCCAATCCCCCTGACCCAGCACAATCACCTAGACCCAAGTCACACATGAACACATACAGGCAGGTCTTAAACATCTTCAGTGACTCCACAACTCCCCCGGGCAGCCTGTTCCAGTGCTCTATCACCCTCAGTGTGCATGAAGTTATTTCTCACATTTATGTGGAACCTTCTGTGTTCCAGCTTACAACCATTGCTCCTCATTCTATCACTACATGACACCGAGAATAGCCCGGCTCCATCCTCCTGAGACCCACCCTTCACATATTTATAGACATTAANAGCAAACTTGCTGACAGTGCATGCCAATCCCTCATCCAAGTCATCAATGAACAGATTGAACAGGACCGGTCCCAGCACCAATCCCTGGGGCACTCCACTGGATACAGACCTCCAACTAGACTCTGTCCCATTGACCACCACTCTCTGGCTTCTATCATGCAGCAAGTTCACAATCCAACTTGCTACCCGATCATCCAGACCACAGTGCCCCAGTTTGGCTGCGAGGATGCTGCTGGAGACTGCATCAAATGCATTACTGAAGTCCAGATAGACCACATTCACCTCTCTGCCATCATCTATCCACCTGGTTGTGGTCTCATAAAAGCTGTCATGTTGAACAAGCATGGCTTTCACTTTGTAAAGCCCTGCTGACTGTCCCTAATGACCCTCCTGTCCTTGATGTGCCTGGAGACAGCCTCTAGGACAAATTGTTCCATCACCTTTCCTGGGATGGAGATGATGCTGACCGGTTCATAGTTACCTGGGTCCTCCTTCTTACCCCTTTTGAAGATTGGAGTGACATTTGCTGTCCTCCTTGATCCCCATGACTTAGCAAAGATGATGGAGATTGGGCTAGCAATGTCTTCCGCCATCTCCCTTAGTACACACGCGTGTGCATCCCATCTGGGCCCGTGGATTTATGTACATTCAGTTTGCTCAACTTATCCCTAACCCAGACCTCATCAGCCAGGACAAGCTCTTTTCTTACCTAAACTTCCTTTGAGCCTCATGAGTCCAGGGCTTGATATCAAGACAGCCCCCAGAAGTATAGACAGAGGCCAAGAAGGTGTTCAGTATCTCTGCTTTCTCTGCATCCTCTGTCTCCAGGGCACCCACCTCATTCAGCAGGGGTCCTACGTTGCCTCTAGTGTTAGTTTTACCTGCAGTGTATTTGAAGAAGCCCTTTTGGTTGCCTTTGACCTCTCTTGCAAGGTTTAATTCCAAGGACGCCTTGGCTTTCCCAGTTGCATCCCTACATTCTCTCACCAGAGCCTTGTCATCACCCCAAGTGGCCATCCCCTCCTTCCATAAGTAATATTGAAACAAGTAATAGAGAAGAAGATCCTACTGAGTGTGTTAGTCAGCAGATTTTCAGAATCTGAGCATTGAGAAACATTTGAAGTTCATACTTTTTAACCTAGGTAATGTCGGTACTAACTCTTTATCCCTCTTGCCCTTCATGCAGGTATCACTGTAGACAAGAATGGATTTATTTACTTTGTGGATGGTACCATGATTCGGAAAATTGATGACAACGGTGTGATCACAACCATAATCGGTTCCAATGGCCTCACATCCACCCAGCCCTTGAGCTGTGACTCCGGGATGGACATCACTCAGGTAAACACCTGCTTATCATGTGTTGCCTCTTCCACACATTGCAGAGACTAAAAAACCCACACTTGCTTATTGTAGAATTGGTTATCAGAATATGCTGGGATCACTCTGGGGCGCCCAGTTTGGAGAGGCTCTGCCATTCACGTGCTTATTTTGAAGTGTTTCATGTAAATACAGACCTGTACACTTGATTTTTAGAAGACAATGGCAAATGAATGTGTAGAGTGGCTTACACAGAACACAGAGTGCTTTAGAAAGTTTCTTGCTACTGTGATCAATCTAAGGGTCCTGCTGTGGCAGGGGGTTTGGACTAAATGATCTTTTCAGGTCACTTCTGATCCCTAATGTTCTGTGATTCTGTCATCAGAGGTTCAGAGTGCTCCCCGTTAGTCTGGCAGTCAGAATGATTTGCTTGAACTACTAAATGGGGAAAAAAAATGTGTTCTGTTGACATCTCAGTCTGTTCTGAATCCTGGAGGAGCTCAGGTAGCACAAAATGCAAATGACATCCTGGCTTGTATCAGCAATAGTGTGGCCAGCAGGACTAGGGAGATAATTCTCACCCTGTACTGGGCAGTGGAGAGGTCTCTTCTCGAGTACTGGGGGCAGTGCTGGGCCCCTCACTTCAAGAAAGAGGGGATGGAGTGCATCTCTGTGGTGAGTACGGCTGCTTGAGTGCCTGCGTGGCTACGTGCTGAGACACAGAGGGGGGCGGGCTGTTTTTGACTCGAGGATTACAGCTGACAGGGGGACTGACAAAAAACAAAACACCAAAACAAAAAACTTACAAGACGAACAGGACCATTACCACAAGACATGGTGACTACTAGGACAAGGGCCAGTAGAAAATCAGTGGCCACCCACACACAGACCACATACAATCATGTGGAAGTTCAGGCAGGTGGCTGCAGTGAGTGCTGGAATCTGTCACTAAATATGGGGGATGGCAGGGACAGCACCTGTGTGAGATGGGAGCAAATCAATGATCTGATGGCCATGGTGGCTGAGCTGAGGGAAGAGGTGGAAAGACTGAGAACTACAAGAGATTGCGAAAGGGCAATTGACTATTTCCATAGTGTAATCTCTACAAAAT
>VXBP01008310.1:59262-71133 GCA_013400115.1 Rhinopomastus cyanomelas | reverse complement strand
GGAAGAAGGATAAAAACCATAGAATTCCATAGAATAGTAAAAGTCTAATCTTTAAACTTCCCTATCAAGACACAGAACCCTAAGAAAATGTTGAGAGGAATTCTCCCTAAATCTTCAGGATGTAACAAGAAGCCTATTCATACAATAGCTTCTGTTATGTTAATGGTTTTGAACTAAAAGAGGGGAGATTTAGGTGAGAACTGAGGAAGAAATCCCTCCTGTGAGGGAGCTGGTTGTGGCTGCTCCACCCCTGGAAATGTTCAAGGCCAGGTTGGATGGGGCTCTGGGCAACCTGGTCTGGTGAAAGGTGTCGCTGTCCATGGCAGGGGGTTGGCGCTGGGTGAGCTCTGACTGAATGGTCTTAGAGATCCCTTCCAACCTAAACCACACTGTGATTCTGTATCTGCTACTAGACAGAAGACATGATTGTTGCACTCAAACATCAGACTCAAACTCAAACGCAGACTCACATGACTCTGTTGGTTCTAAACCTGGTCTATATGAAACTTGAAGACTCTAATGTACTTTTATCTACAATAAAATCTATTGGGAAGCTGGAACTGAGTGCCAATTAGCTTCCCTAATTAACTGAAAGAGTGAGTGAATTTGTTACAGAGGAACAGAGGCAACTGCCTGAAATTGATGGCAAAATACCCAAATAGTTTCACCAAAATTATCTGATCCCCATTCCATGCATGTGTGTGCAGACATCTCACACACTCTTATCAAAACCTGTAAACACAGCCCTATGCATCTAAAAATAAACATTTAGCAACATCTACACAATGTAATGAAGGTATTTTTTAAATTAAGATCTTTAGATCAACATCTTTGTCAATGAAATGGACAGGTTGTTCAGCTAGGAAAAGAGGAGGCTCCAAGGTGACCTCTGAGCAGCTTTCCAATCTCTGAAGGAAGTGGACTACAAGAAAGCTAGGGTAGGACTTTTAACAGAAGCGGTAGTTGGGGCACCTGGCTGGCTCAGTTGGTAGATTATGGGACTCTGAATTCCTGGGGTCATGGGTTTGAGCCCCATGTAGGACATCTTGAGACAGTACTGTAGGCTTACCCTGCTCCAGCAGTGGGGTTTGAACTTAGATGATCTTTCCAGGTCCCTTCCAATGTCTAACATTTTGTGATTCTGTGATTCTGTGACAAGGGGAAAGGGTTCCAGTCTCGAAGAGGGGAGATTGAGGTTGGACATGAGGAACCAGTTCTTTGCTGTGAGGGTGCTGAGATGCTGGAACAGGTTGCTCAAGGCAGTTGTGGCTGCCCCATCCCTGGCAGTGTTGAAGGCCTGCTCTATTGAACAAGTAACCTGCTCTATTGAAGGAGTCCCTGCCTGTGCAAGGGGGTTGGAACTGGATGATCTTTAAGGTCCCTTCCAACCACAGCCATTCTATTATTCTCCTTAAAAACAAAAGACAAAGTGATGCAGATTTATAGAATCAATTCAAACTGACAACAAAGGAACAACAATTGTGATTAAATGGAGTTGAAAAAAAGATTGTAGCCTCTGTATTACCAGAGGCCTCAAGTGGCTTGAGAAAAGCTCTAGTCCAGGTTAACAGTACAGGGAGTGTATTTATTGCTCTGGGTACTATCCCTTCCTACAGCAGCCATTCTATGATTGTAAGAAAAGATGCAGACGGATTTAAGGTCCAATTGACAATTAAGAACCAAATGACTGCTGTGAGAACCAAAATGTCATAAAAAAGGAAAACTCACCTGATAAAAATTGGGCCAGAAAGTGCTAATAGCCAGCTCTGCTCTATTCCAAGCAGAGGTGATGGATGTGTTCCAGACCGGGTTTCCAATAGGACCATCATTGACTTTGACGTAGATATTCAGTGTGCCAGGGCTGGAGCCACTCTTGCTTGAAAGATAATAATGGAAATCAATACAGTGCGTATCATTTTCTTTCAGATGGGGCATCAGGAGATGGGCTTTCTGCCCTGCAGACCTTCCAGAGGTGTTTACCAACATGAAGGAACCTGCAAAACAAAGGCACTGGTTCAATTTCTTCTTAATTTTGTTTTCTTCTCCGTGCTGAACTGTAACTAAACCACTGCCAGTAGGTTTTGCTTTGCTTCCACCAACAGTCCATTTGCATTCAGTAGATGCTTAATCTCAATCACAGAGTTACAGTCCAATCCCCCTACCACAGCAGGATCACCTAGACCAAGTTACACAGGAAAATATCCAGGAGGGTTTTAAGCATCTCCAGAGAAGGAGACTCCACAACACCCTGGGCAGCCTCTTCCAGTGCTCTGTCATCCTCACTGGGAAGAAGTTCCTTCTCATACTGATGTGGAACCTCCTCTGTTCCAGCTCACACCTGTTGCCCCTTGTCCTATCCTTGGCTGCCACTGAGCAGAGCCTGGCTCCATCCTCCTGACACCTGCCCTTTCCATATTTATCAACATTCATGGGGTCACCCCCAGTCTCCTTTTTCCAAGCTCAAAAGATCCAGCTTCCTCAAAACAAATCTTTTCCGAAGTCATTAAATAATAGAATCCTTCTTTTGGAGTTGCAGAAAGAAAGAGATTAACAAAACCACACAGTCATGTGACCTACGCTAAATCTAGAGGGAATAGAAGAGAATCAGTTGTAGGTCCCATATGCAGAGTCCATATAATTGGGTTTGCTGGCAAATTACTTGCTAAATCAACTAATTTAATATCTAATTTTATACCCAGTGCCCCAAAGAATTCCACAAAAACCATGTTTTCCAAGAACTCTGGAACTTATGGAGGAGGATTTGCACAGCCTAAGAACGTGAAGAATTATCAAGGGGCTTAACAAAGGCACAGTCAGCCTGTTTGGAAGAATGTCTAACTCCTTTGTTGGAAGCACAAATGTACAGAAGAATTTCACTGTAAACTGATTAAATCCTTCTTTCCTTTCTGTAAGAAAAGGGGAATCTTGAAAAAGAACTAAATTAAGAAGTAGGATGTCACTCAGATGAGTTTATAAATCTACAGCCTGTGGAGAAGCACAACGCAGAAGTTAATATTTAATTTAAAATAAATACCCAAATATAAATATGATATGGAACTTCTTCATGATGAGGGTGACAGAGCACTGGAAGGGGCTGCCCAGGGGGGTTGTGGAGTCTCCTTCTCTGGAGGTGTTTAAAACTCTCCTGGCCATGTTCCTGTGTGTCTGGATCTAGATAATCCTGCTGTGGCAGGGGAATTGAACTGTATGATCTTTTGAGGTCCCTTCCAATTCTTAATGTTCTGTGATTCTGTGAAGATGGTTAAATACATGGACAATGACAGTTTCCTCAATCAAAAAGTTTAACTGGGATGTACTGGTTCAGTGCTCAGGTCTACGCTTACGCAATTTAACAGTTCCAAACTACATATCATCCAAGAAATCAAATGGAGAATAAAATCTGAGGGAGCTGCTGGTGCTCAGCATCCATTCAACCTAGTTTCTTTAATCCATCAACTTGCTAAATCATCCATATTTCATTCTTTACCCAGAGGGTTTGAATTGACAAACTGGTGAATTTGCTGCAGTTGTTGTTTTCAATTCCTAACTGCAAAATATTTCGACAGCTTTCATCAAATATTTGGCTCATTAAAATATTTGGCAAAAGATGCAAAACAGAAACGATAGATGTGAGTTGCTATAGAGTGAAAGGGCAATTGAGCATCCCAGTAACCCCCATTAGCATCAAGGGAAATGTATTGGGAAGTTAATATTGAGGAAAAGGAACTTTTTGATGCAAAAAGGTGCCCTACAGATGGACTGACCAAAAAATCTTGCAAAAAAATAAACTATTTGCTAAAAATGTCTATATGTGACAACTAGAAAGCAATGTACTGTCCCTCAGACAGGATGAAAATCATAGAAACATAGAATCATTCAGATTGGAAAAGACCCTTTCTCTCGCTGTCCCACACACAATTATGTGCATAGAGAATTTGTGTTGCAGGTTCCTTCTGTTCTCAAGGAAAATTGAACATTAGGGATTGAAAGGAACCCCAAAAGATCATGCAGTACAATCCTCCTGACACGGCAGGATCTCCTAGACCAAGTCGCACAGGAGGGTTTTAAATGTTTCCAGAGGAGGAGACTCCACAACCCCCTGGGCAACCTGTTCCAGTGCTCTGTCACCATCACTGGCAATTAGCTCCCTATGATATATATGTGGAACCTCCTAAGCAGTTGTAAGCTGTTGTTCCAGCTTACAACTGCTGCCCCTCGTCCTGTCACTAGATGACATCAAGAAGAGCCTGGCTCCATCCTCCTGACACCCAAACTTCAAATATTTATAGACATTAATGAGGTCACCCCTCAGTCTCCTCCAGGCTAAAGAGAACCAGCTCCCTCAGCCTCTCCTCATAAGGGAGGTGCNCTCCCTCAGCCTCTCCTCATAAGGGAGGTGCTCCACTTCCTTCATCATCCTTGTTGCCCTATGCTGGACTCCCTCCAGCAGCTCCACATCCTTCTTGAACTGAAGGGCCCAAAACTGGACACAGTATTCCAGATGTGGTCTCACCAGGGCAGAGTAGAGGGGGAGAAGAACTTCTCTCAATCTGCTAACCACCCCTGGTCTGATCCACTCCAGGATGCTGTTGGCCCTGTCTCATCGACCACCACTCTCTGACTTCTATCCTGTAGCCAGTTTACAATCCACCTCACTAGCTGACCATCTAGACCAAACTGCCTGTTTGGCTGTGAGGATGCTATGTGAGACCGTGTCAAATACCTTACTCAAGTCAAGATAGACCACATCCACTGCTTTGCCATCTTCTATCCACCTGCTTATGCCCTCATAAAAGGCTATCAGGCTTGTCTTGCGTGACTTTCTCTGTGTAAAGCCATGCTGGCTGTCCCTAATGACCCTCCTGTCCTTGATGTGCCTAGAGATAGCGTCAAGGATAAATTGTTCCATCACCTTTCCTGGGATGGAGGTGAGGCTGACCGGTCTAATAGTTACTTGGGTCCTCCTTCTTTTCCTTTCTGAAGATTGGAGTGACATTTGCTATCCTCCAGTCACCAAACACCTCTCCTGATCCCGTAACTTAGCAAAGATGATGGAGAGTGGCTTATCAGTGACTTCTGCAGTCTCCCTCAGTACGCATGGGTGCGTCCCACCAGGCCCCATGGATTTGTGTACATCCAGTTTGCTCAACTTATCCCTAACCCAGTCCTCATCAACCAAGGCAGGCTTCTCTTTCGCCTTGACTTCCTCTGGAGTCTCAGCAGGCTGGGGCTTGATATCATGCTAGCTCCCAGAAGTACAGACAAAGAAGGTGTTGAGTGTTTCTGCCTTCTCTGTATTCTCTGACTGCAGGGCACCCACCTCATTCAGCAGGGAGCCTACATTGCCTCTAATTTTAGTTTTACCTGCAATGTATTTTAAACCCTTTTTGTTGCCCTTGACCTCTCTTGCAAGGTTTAATTCCAAGGAGGCCTTGGCTTTTCTTGCAATTTATGCTCTAGACTCTTTACCAAACATCCAAAGGCCTTGTAGTCTTTCTTCATTCACCTCAGGCTATGGAATACAGCTGACTTCCCACCCATCTGGAATATCAGAAGTGGGTAATAGTCAGCTGATCTCACCCGATTAGGGAGCATCCTAGTGATATCCCTGATTCAGGCTCCAGGTAGACTGCAAACTTTTCTTTGGGGGTCATCTCTGCATATTGGGCCCTCAGTCCCTTTCAGCAGCAAGTCTCAAGTAACTAGGACCCTTCTTTTCTTGTTTGTGTAGGAGGTTGTCATTTTACTGGAAGACCTCCCAGATTTATGTGACCTTGCTAGGTCCTCCAGTATGGGCTCCCAGTCCTGTATATCCTTATTAGACTGGCTGTCTTCCAGTATGGGCTTAGATCTATTACTCAGTGGCAACTGGGGAGGTGAGGCAGGTAAGGGTGGTGCTCTCCTTCTGCCATGGTCCTGCACTTGGCTCCACTCACTCCTTCTACTTGGGCTTCTCTTCTCCATCTGAGAAGTACAGGATACAGGGCCCCCCTGATTCTGGCTCTTATTTCGCTGTTGTTCAGACTGCAGAGCCTGGCTCCACCAGTTTACCTCTATATCATCCTCTGTAATTCTCCTGAGCCTTTCTACTTCTGCCTGCAGCTTTTCAACCTCATCTTGCAGTTGTGCCGCTCGGTTAAGCAGATAATCTTCCTGCTAGCACTGTATGCAGCCAAGAAAACATGAGACAGTGTTACATTCCTGGAAGCCTGTCACCTGCACAGCCTCATCTTGTTGGGGGACCGCTGTTTGTGTTCCCACATCCACGTGCAGTGATGACCGTAGCTTGGTCTTCCTCTGCTGCTGTGTTAAAATCATTTTTTGTTTTCTTGCTGGGGTTTTTTTTGTCCCCTGGTGGCTAGAGATGCCTGTGCTATAGGATCTCGGTGCAGTCTGGGTGTGACTTTTGGTTTCGCTGCCTTTTAAGGCTCCTGGTTTTGCCCGCACTGCATTGCTTTCCGGCTATTCCCGTCAGAGATTCTGACCCTCAGTGGCTCTTCCAAGATTTCCTCTTCACAGAATCTCCAGATCACCCAGAAACCTCAATAAATAGCATTTGGAGACTGGCACTGTCAGAGCTCAGTGCAGTCTACAACAAAGTCTGTTGTAAGAGCAGAATGTTCTGTGTACTACAGATAAACACATTTTCAGGTAATATTTGAAAGTGATGGAGCTGCTGTAATTTCAGAAACCTTCAAAGCATGACTAGCACTACCTAAAGAATCCCAAAATCCTGGACTGGAGTGGTTGGAAGTGACCTCTGGGAAAATCCAGTCAACCCCCTGCCAGAGCAGGGTCACCCATAGTAGGTTGCCAAGGATCACATCCAACTGGGTTTAGAATGTCTTCAGAGCAGGAGACTCTATAACCTCTCTGAGCAGCCTGAGGAGTCTGCCACCCTTACAGTCAAAGATTATCTTTTTCAGGTGGATCTTCCAGTTTGAGCCCATTGTCTCCTGTCCTGTTGCTGGGCACCACTAAGCAGTCTGGCCCCATCCTCCTGACATCTGCCTTTAGCTATTGATCTTCATTAATCAAATCTGTTCATTAACTTTCAAATTCTATTATCTCAGCTGAACTTTAATCCTTCCAAAGATTAATACTCCCTCATATTAAATTTCATGCAATCATTTTAATAATTTTTTATTACCCAACCTAATAAAACCCCCAAACATCTCTATTTTCGTGTTGTTTATCTTCCATATTTTTCATAAGTCAAGTCCTTGAAAAGAAAATAAGGATCCTTTAAAACTATTCCGTCATAAATCCTGAATATTATTGGAAGAGATCAATCCACTACCCATAAGGCCACATGCATTTGAGCAGAACAACAAATAAGCCTAATAAGCCTTATAATTCCTTCGTCAAATTCAATTCCCCACATTCCTCCTGATCTCATATGCGCTGTCACGTCTCCCATGATTGGGTTACAGATTGTTTTGGGCAAACACTACTGTGAAATCACTTCTTTCTGAATCAAGTGTTTCCACAGCCCCTTTTCCACAGCCAGTAATACCTAAGAGAAACCCTTTCCAATGAATCCTGCTTGGTTTTTCAGTCCTTTTCAATATTTAAAGAAGTTCAATAGTTAATGAGTTTGACTATTCATCCCATCATCTTTGTTGTTTCCTTCGTGGCTGTTGCATGTTTTCAAACACTGTATAGACACAATGAAGACCANATCCTTCCATTTTGACAAATTCAGAGCTCTTCAAATTTTTAGATTCAATTTCCAAACTGGAGAAAAGTAGGCTCAGGGCAGATGTCCTCGCTCTCCACAATTCCCTGAAATTCAGGAAGTTGGAGCAAGGTAGGGGTTGCTCTCTTCTCCCAAGGAACAAGTGACAGGATGAGAAATAACAGCCTCATGCTGCCCCAAGAAAGGTTGGGGTTGGCCTTGAGGAACAATTTCTGCCTTACAAGGGTTCCCCAGGCCTGGTCCAGGTTGCCCAGGGTAGTGGGGGTATCCCTGTGTCTGGAGGGGTTGCAAAGCTGTGGAGCTGTAAGGTGAGGGACAGGGGTTAGTGGGGCCCTGGTTGTGCTGGGGGAACAGTTGGACTTGATGACCTTAAAGGTCTTTTCAAACAAAATGATTCTTTTACTCTCATTATATGTTTGGTGCAAGATAACACTCTTGTTTGTTTTAATTTCTGTAGTATCCCTCATCCAATGTTCAGCTTGACACAACATGCAGTGGCATCTCCACCAGCAGCTTCAAGAACTTCAAGACCAGCAAACTGCTCTCTAAAACATGATCACAAGAGACAGCTTCCCACAAGCAGCGCGCAAAGTTTTCTTCCCACTCTCTCTAGAGCCTTCATGCAGCCGGCAGGCTCACTTCTTTAAAGCTGCCCTAATAACCTTCTACCAGCTACAGTATTTTTTGTCTTTTATGCTGTGACTGAATCTGAAACCTGCCAGAGCTTTCAGACAGACCTCTTCTTGAAGGTGAACACACCAAAACAATAGCAAGAGCAGCTCTAAGGGAGCAATGTTTTTTTAGGACATAAACTTGGACAAACTTTCTTCCATCTGAAAACCTAGATCCTTTGGGGTGAGGGAGATAAAAAACAGCCATTCAAAAACACATCCTTTTCCTGCTCAACTTCTCTTCCAGATCTGCTTTTCAAACTGACAATTTTCAATGCCCTCCACAGTTTCAATTAACTTTACTTGCTGTTGTCTGGATGAGCATCGAAATCTCCCTTCTTAGTGTCACCTCCGGTCTGGTTTTGTGTCTCTACCCTTTGAGAGACACCCTGAATCACTTTCTCAGAATCACATAATCACTCTGGTTAGAAAAGACCCTGGGGATCATCAAGCCAAATCATTACTCTGCAAAGTTCATCATTAAACCAGATCCCTCAACACTGCAATCCTTAAACACATCCAGAGGTGGTGACTCAACCATCAGCCTGGGCAGCATGTTCCAGTGCCTGTCCACTCTTGCTGTGAAAATATATTTCCTACTGTCAAGCCTGAACCCCCCAGAACATCCTTTC
Source organism: Rhinopomastus cyanomelas (assembly GCA_013400115.1). Classification (NCBI taxonomy): domain Eukaryota; kingdom Metazoa; phylum Chordata; class Aves; order Bucerotiformes; family Rhinopomastidae; genus Rhinopomastus; species Rhinopomastus cyanomelas. The sequence continues at coordinate 62,131 of VXBP01008310.1, read as the reverse complement.
AGGTAGTTGTAGAGGGTGATGAGGTCTCCTCTCAGCCTCCTTTTCTTCAAACTAAAGAGCCCAAGCTCCTCATAAGATTTATTCTCCAGGCCCTTTCCCAGCTTCGTTGCCCTCCTCTGCACTTGCTCCAGCACCTCGAAGTCTAGCTTGCACTGAGATGTGTAAAACCAGACCTAGTGCTCAAGGCGCAGCCTCACCAGTGCTGAGTACAGAGGAATGATTGGACACACTATTCCCGATCCAGGCCAGGATGCCATTAGCTTTCCTGGTCACCTGGGCTCACTGATGGCTCCTGTTCAGCCGCCTATCGATTAGAACCTCCAGGCCCCTTTCTGCAAGAGGACCTGCAGCCAGTCCTCCTTGAGCCTGTAGCACTGCAGGGCGTTGTTGTGGCCCTGGTGCAGAACTCACCACTTGGCCCTCTTGAAGTTCACACTAGTAACTTTGGCCCATCACTCCAATCTATCTAAGTCTCTTTGTAGAGCTTCCTTCTTCTTGCTGTCCTACACACAATTATGTGCATGAAGAATTTGTGTTGCATGTTCCTTCTGTTCTTAAGGAAACGATGATGTTTCCCACCTCACAATCAAAATCACAGAACACTAGGGATTGGAAGGGACCTTGAAAGATTATCTAGTCCAATCCCCCTGACACAGAAGGATCACCTAGAGCAAGTCACAGAGGAACATATATAGAGAAGGAGACTCCACGACCTGCCTGGGCAATCCCTTCCAGTGGTCTGTCACCCTCAATGGGAACAAGTTCCTTCTCATATTTATATGGAACATCCTCTGTTCCAGTTTACAACCATTGCCCCTTGTTCTATCACTAGGAGCAGAACCTGGCTCCATCCTCCAGACACACACTCCTCACATATTTATAAACATTAATGAGGTCACCCCTCAGTCTCCTCCAATCTAAAGAGAACCAGCTCCCTCAGCCTTTCCTCACAGGGCAGGTGTTCCACTTCCTTCACCATCCTCATTGCTCTATGCTGGACTCCCTCCAGCAGCTCTGTGTCCTCCTTGAACTGAGGGGCCCAGAACTGGACATCATACTCCAGATGCAGTCTCACCAGGGCAGAGTAGAGGGGGAGAAGAACCTCTCTCCATCTGCTTAACCACCCCCGTTCTGATCCACCCCAGGATGCTGTTAGCCCTCTTGGCCACAAGGGCACAATGCTGGCTCATGCTCATCCTGCTGTCCACCAGGACCCCCAGGTCCCTTTCTCCTACACTGCCCCCACCCTATACTGGTAGCTGGGGTTGTTCTTGCCCAAGATGCAAGACTCTACACTTACCCTTCTTATACTTCATTAAATTTCTCTCTGCCCAGCTCTCCAGCCTCCCCAAGTCTTGCTGAATGGCAGCACAGTCCGCTGGCGACACCACCCAGCTTTGTGTCATCAGCAAACTTGCTGACAGTGCACTCTAATCCCTCATCCAAGTCATCAGTGAATAGACTGAACAGGACTGGTCCCAGTACCTACCCTTGTGAGACTCCACTAGATACGGGCCTCGTAATAGACTCTGTCCTTCTGACCACTACTCTCTGGATTCTATCCTGCAGCCAGCTCTTGATCCACCTCGCTACCCAAACTTGGTTAGCACAAAAGCTCCTTCCCTACCCAGCAGACTGCACCCACAGATGTTTTCTGGCCTCCTCTGGTTCTCACAGCACCCAGTTCCATCAGTGTATTGATTATTTTAGCCTCTGTTTATGCAGATGGATTGTAAAAGCTCTGCTAGACATACTCTTAACAGCAGAAAAGAAGTCCAAGCATAGGTTTCAGTAAATAAAGGATTAAAGGATAGGGAGAGGAATAGCAGCAATAGACACGATTACAAATGAGCAGCTCCTGCTAAAAGAATGAAATAAAATAAAAAAAATACTGGTTTTACTTGCAGGAGGCTCAAAGTCCTGCTGAAAAAGCAGCTCAAGGTATAAAAGGCTTCTGTGAAGAGCTTCACAGAGTAAATAATGGACTGCAGTAGCTTCCCAGGACACATCAAATGCATGAAAAGCTGGAAACCTGCAGCAGTTGTTAATGAAGAAACACCAGCAGACTAGGGACGATGGTCTGCCAGTGAGATCTTTGGATCAGTGTTAAACGAGATGCTGTTTGACTTTCTCAACAAGGACACAATGATAGATGTGGGATTGTTTTGGGGAGAAACTGTAATGACACAAACACTGGAAAAACAAAACAGTTATTCTAAACACAGGGTTCATCTGGAGAAGTGAAGCTTTGGGGAGACCTTAGTGCAGCTTTTCAGGGCTTAAAGGGGCCAATCAGAAAGATGGGGCTAGGCTGCTGTGCTAGGACAAGGGGTGATGGTTAAATTGAAAGAAGGAGGTTCAAAACAAAGAGAAGGAAGAAAATGTTGCTGCTGAAGGTGCGGAGGCCTCGGCCCAGGTTGCTGCAAGAGGTGGGAGAAGCCCCATCCCTAGAACCATCCCAGGTCAGGTTGGACCTGGGGCTCTGAGCAACCTGGTCTTGGTGATGATGTCCTACTCACTGTAGGGGGTTGGACTGGATGAGCTTCACAGGTCCTTTCAACCCAAACACAGTATCACAGTAATGATAAGGTTGGAAAAGACCTTAAAGATCATCCAGTCTGACCTAAATCCAAATAAACCAAGTAAACCTAACATCTAACATCTAGATCATGCCACTCAGCACCTCATCCAGCCTAGCCTTGAACACCTTCAGGGGTGGTGACTCAAGCACCTCTGTGGGCAGCCCATTCCAAAACCGGATCACTCTTTCAGTGAAAAATCTTTTCCTAATGTCAAGTTTAAACCTCCCTTGATGGAGCTTAAGACTATGACCTCTTGTCCTGTCTCCAGTGGCCAGGGAGAAAAGACC
>VXBP01008310.1:30480-59246 GCA_013400115.1 Rhinopomastus cyanomelas | reverse complement strand
GCAGGGCCCACCTACCCTCTAACAGATCAACACGGGCTCCAAGCTTGGTGTCATCTGCAAATTTGCTCATGATGGGCTCCATCCCATCATCAATATCATCAATGAAGATGTTGAACAGGACCGGACCTAACACTAACCCTTGGGGGACACCACTAGTAACTGGTTGCCAGCTAGATGCGACACCATTTACTACCACTCTCTGGGCTCGTCCATCCAACCAGTTCCTGACCCAGCACAGAATATTCCTGTCAAAGGCCCTTGCTGCCATCTTCTCCAGGAGTATATCATGGGAGACTGTGTCAAATGCTTTACTGAAATCCAGGTACACCACATCCACAGCCTTCCTCTCATCGACCAGTCGAGTTACTTGATCATAAAAGGAGATCAGGTTGGTCAAGCAAGACCTACCCCTCCTAAATCCATGTTGACTGGGCTTAATCTCTTGGCTGTCACGCAAACGTAAAATTTACTGAGGTTAACACAAGACAGACTGCCATGATCAAGCATGAGGCAGTTACACCAGTACATGGTCAGCTGTTTACTTGATTGATTTACTTGATGACCTTCTTTTACCCCTTTATCCTTCATTTTTTCCTATGTTTGCTCCTTCCCAATCCAGCTCTTCTCTTGTTTGCTCTCCACGCTAACATGTGAAAGCACAGATCATGGTTTCCAAGGAATCAATTCTCTATTAACGTCTATTTGATTACAACTTGGTGTTCAAAGCACAAGACTGTGGTTTAGGCCCTGAAGATAGGTAAAACAAACCTGCACTGACTAATAATCACTGCTGCAGCCCTGAAAGCCTCTCTTCTTTTCCAAGCACACTATCTTTGCTGCACCACTAGTACCATTAGACATTATTTTCACAACCCATTCAACCACGCAGTTCAGCATTTAAGAAGCAATCCTCAGGAGATCAGCAAGAAACAGCCTCCATGTGTTTCAGGGGAGCTCCTGGGGCAAAGCAGCTAGTGTTCAGGTAAAAGCTTTGGAAAATTACATACAGCAAGAAAGGAAGGAACATGGGTTGATGCTGCATGAGTTCATCCTTCTGTAAAGGGCTGGCTCCAAGACCAGGGTTAAGTGCTTCTGGTGTTCACAGTTCCAGGCTGAGAGGTTTGTTTAATGCTGAGGTCAATATAAAAAGTTTCTCAAGGCCCAATGACAGTGAGCTCTTACAGGTTTTCTAGAAATTCAATTTGATTTCAGCTTTAGGTTGCTAGGTTAATGTTTGACTAATGATCAAATGCCACTATGTACATACTCCTAAAACCACAGACCACCCCTCACCAGCTTTCCTGTGGGCATCACACAATCACAGAATCACAGAATATTAGGGATTGGAAGGGACTTCAAAAGATTATCTAGTCCAATCTCCCCACCACAGCAGGATCCCCTACATCAAGTCACACAGGAGGGTTTTAAATGTCTCTACAGAAGAAGACTCCACAAACCCTCTGGGCAGCCCCTTCCAGTGCTCTGTCACCCTCACTGGGAAGATCCTTCTCACATTGATGTGGAACCTCCTGTGTTCCAGCTCACACCCACTACCCCTTGTCCTATCATTAGGTACCACTGAGAAAAGCCTGTCTCCAACCTCCTGACTCCCATCTTTCACATATTCATAAACATGAATGGGGTAACTAGGCAGTGTCCTTTTTATCAGGCTCAAGAGACTCAGCTCCCTCAGCCTTTCCTCATAAGGTTGATGCTTCACTCCATCATCTTTGTGGCTAGACTCTCTCCAGCAGCTCTGTGTCCTTCTTGAACTGCGGGGCCCAGAACTCGACACAATATTCCAGATGCAGTCTCACCAAGATGATGAGGAGTGTGAACTGCTACTGCACAGGTTAGTATATGCAGTAACACAGCACATGCCAAGGACATCCATCAAACGGCTGACAGTGTGTCACAGACCACAAGCCACAAAACAAAGCACTAGTACAGGGGTCCTCAAACATTTTAAACATGGGGCTGGTTCCCCGTCCTCGGACCATGTTGGGGGCCGGTTCCCTGTCCTTGGACCGTGTTGGAGGCCGGAGCCTGGCCCTGCAGTAGGCAGGAAGTGGCGAACTGCAGCGGCTCTGCGGTGGGGTCGGGGAGTGAGTACCGGCAGACCTGTGGGCCAGATTGGACTCCCTGGCGGGCTGTATCCGGTCCACAGGCCAGAGTTTGAGGACCCCTGCACTAGTGTATGGCTGATGGCACTAAATCCTCTAACAATACCAAGCCTTCCCAGGTCTCGTTTGATATATTGGTAATTTTTGAAGCCTATTAGCCTCGAAGGCTGCTCTGTTACTGGAGTAATGTACTCCTGATTCTGCACGAACGTGAATAAAGATAACTCACCAGAAATCTACCTCATCTATCAAACAGGAGGGGAGAACCCTCCTATCTAGGTAGGTCTAGCGTAGACTACAACATGTTTAACCTACTCTTTTGAATCAAAGCAATCATCTTGTTGTCATCTATTTAACATGTTAATCCCATAGCACAGACCATAGAATCATAGAATCATTCAGGTTGGAAAAGACCCTTGGAATCATCGAGTCCAGCCTTCAACTCTACTCTACAAGTTCACCCCTAAACCAGATCCCCCAAGACTAGTCTCCATTCAGACCATACATAGCCTCAATTCTTCTGCTTCTACTTAAAAAATGCTGTTCGGGAATTGGAAGATCACCAGTATAAAAAAATCACAGACACTTCACTTAAAATGCACTTTTATAGTCTGTCTGTCTGGTTTTTACACAGTTTATTAGGGTTGGAAAGGGCCTGTAAAGGCCCTCAGGTCCAACCCTCCTGCTCAGGCAGGATACAAACTACTGAAGAGCAGACCTGCCTGAAAAGCCTCAATCAGCTCCACAAAACCACATTCATCTGGGGCTGAAACATCTCCAGAGAAGGGACTCCACAGCCACCCTGGGCAACCCCTTCCAATAGTTCGTACCCCTAACAGGAAAGAAGATTTTCCTCAGATTGAGGTGAAACTTCCTGTGTTTCAGCTGGCATCCATCACTCCCTGTCTTTTCTGACCACTAAACTCTTTGTTCAGTGGAACTTAGGATTCCTTTCTGCTTAGCACCCAGCCCTCATGGATTTATAGACAGATACTAAGTCCACTTGGAGTCTTCTTCTGTCCAAACTAAAAAGTCCCAATGTTCTCAATCTCTCTTCATAAGGCAGTTGTTGCAGACTCCCAGTCATCATCATAGCTCTGCATTAAACTCTCTCCATTAATTCTCTATCCGTCTTGTACTGGGGAGGCCACTACTGGACACAGGATTCCAGGGGCAGCCTCATTAAAGCAGAATAAAGAGGTAGAACCTCCCTTGATCTGCTAGACACCCTCTTGATCCATCCCAACACCCTTTTGGCCTTCTTGACCCCCAAGACCCATTGCTGATTCATTTTTAGTTTGCTATCCCAAACAACTCCAAGATCCCTCTTCCTAGAGGAACTCTCTTGCTGCTCACTACCCACTCTGTATTGTCACCTCCCACTATTCCTTTCCAAGGGAAGGACTCTACATTTGGTTTTATAAAACTCTTTCAATTCCTCTCAGCCCAAGTCTACAGCCTGGCCAAATCTTCTTGAAGAGTTGAACAGCCACTAAATGAATCAGCCAATCCACCCAGTTGGTACCATCAGCAAACTGAATTACTCATTGAAGCTGCAGAATGAGCTTTTTCCTCATTGAACTATGAAGTAATTTACATCAGCATTTACAGAAACACCTCAGACATCACAGGAAAGACTTGGGGAGTAAAATTTTAAGCTCATGAGGAACTAGGTTGTTCTTTTCTCTTGAGCACAGATCCCCATGGGATACTGGTATAAATGCATTCACGTACCCCATGGTGACTACATGACAGCTTAAGCCTTTAGGGATAAACTACTGCACTAAATCCAGGCTGAGCTAGAAATTCTTGATAGCTGTCTTTCATTGACTCATAGCAATCAGTCTGCACAGTCAACCTGTATTAAAACAGGGTAAAACCTTAACACCAGTGTAAGAGCCCATGCGGTTGGGGCTGTCACTTCAATCTTTAATAAAAAAACCATAACAAAACAAACTTGTGGTTTGGACTCATGAATCCAGCTGTCCCACCCACCACTAAACCCTGTCCCTGAGCTCCAGATCTACACAACTGGGAAACACTGACAGGGATGGCCATTCAACCCCCACCCTGGGCAGCCTGTTGCAAGGCCTGAGTGTCCTTTCCAGGAAGGAGCTTCTCCTCAGGGCCAACCTAACCTTATCCTGGGGCAGTTTGAGGCCATTTCCTCTTGTCCTGTCCCTTGTTCCTTGTGAGAAGAGACCAACGCCCACCCCTTTCCACCCTTCTGTCATTCAGTTGCAGACAGCAAGGTCTCCCCTCACCCTCGATTTCTCCATACTAACCAGCCCCAGCTCCCTCAGTTGCTCTTCACAAGGTTTGTCCTGTCCCTCCTTCCCCAAACTTCTTGCCCTTCCTGAGTACCTTAAAGAGCTCTGATTTCATTTTCCCTACCTGATTTCCAAATCCTAAGGCAAGTCAAAAACATAGAATTTAGTACATGGCAAACAGGAAGGAACCAACAAAGTCACTTCAAGCTTAAGGACTGTATTTGTTTAAAGAAAATATTAACTATTCATTCCACAAATTGCAAAGCTTAGCTTTAAATAAAACAGTTTGCAAAAACAACCCCTCTCCTGGCCACTCCTGGAAGAAAAAAGACTAATTCTCAGCTCTTTTATTCTAGCCAGGTTAGTCACTACAGTACAATCTGTTTAAACGTTTTTATCTAGAAGAGATTACATCACACCCCACATCACAAAGACTGAATAACTGTGCAGGTTGCCAATTTATCTGGTGTTTATCCACAAAATAGTTTCCCTCACTGTGGCAACAAGCACAGTTTCCATCTGCATGCCGATAAAGCAGGAATTTTGCTTCTTATTCCTTTCAAGAGACTTTTTCCATGCCCCAGGTGAGGTTTAGGTGTCCCAGTATCACTACTGCTATTTGCCATGTCCTGGTTACTCTCTTTTCACTTCCAGCTTCAATATGGAAGAAAATATTCCTAAATCATTTAACCACTGCACATGATGACATTAACACAGACATGAAACTACAGATCTGCTTTTTCCTGCACGGTCCCATGGACGAAACCAGAAGAGCTGGGAGGAGTGGCCGACACTCCAGCAGGCTGTGCTGCCATGCTTTGGGTGGGGAGACTGTTCACTGAATGTTCAGTTACGTTCACTGAATAAACTATAACAGTGTGGAGTCTGGCATCTGGGCAAGAACAACCGCAGGGACCAGGACAGGTTGGGGACAGAGTGCAGCCTAGGAGAAAGGGACCTGGGGGTCCTGGTGGCCAGCAGGATAGCCAGGAGTCAGCAATGGCTTTTGTGGCCAAGAAGATAAATGGCATCCTGGGGTTAATTAGAAGGGTGGTGGTTAGTAGATGGAGAGAGGTCCACGTCTCCCCTACTCTGCCCTGCTGAGACCACATCTGGAATCTTGTGTCCAGTTCTGGGCCCCTCAGTTCAAGAAGGATGCAGAGCTGCTGGACAGAGTCCAGCGCAGAGCCACAAAGACGATGAAGGGAGTAGAGCATCTCCCTGATGAGGAAAGGCTGAGGGAGCTGGGTCTCTTTAGTTTGGATAAACACTGCAGAGTGACCCCATGAATGTTGATAAATATGGGAAGGGCAGATGTCAGGAGGACGGAGCCAGGCTCTATTCGTGGGCATCCAATGACAGGACAAGGGGCAATGGATGTGAGCTGGAACAGAGGAGGTTTCACATCAATATGAGAAGAAATTTCTTTGCAGTGAGGATGACAGAGCCCTGGAAGGGGCTGCCCAGGGGGTTGTGCAGTCTCTTTCTCTGGAGATGTTTCAAACCCTCCTGGACATGTTCCCATATGACTGGATCTAGGGGATCCTGCTGTGCCCGGGGGATTGGACTGGATGAACTTTTGAGGCCTCTTCCGATCCCTAATGTTCTGTGATTCCGTTTGAAAACCAGGATTCACATTCTAGCCTGTTACACACAGTCAAAAAAATCATAGAATCACAGAATAGTTTAAATTGGAAAATACCTTCAAATCATCATGTCCAACCATCAGCAACATGAAAAATATTAATTTGGCCTTGATTCATCGTTGAAATAAACCTTCCATTTTCCATGACTCACAATCCCAGGGACTAAAGGTCTCTCAAAAGACAACCAGGTTCGGGTTGGTTTTTTCCCACCAAGAAAGAAAGCCTAAGACTAATTAACACAAGGGCTTAACGATGTGCTTAAGTACCACTCAGAAAAGCACTCGGATACTTAATTTGGCTTCCACAGGATTAAAAATCGAGAAGGTACATGCTGCATGATGGTTTGTGGAGCCTTGAGTTCCTGTTGTGGCAGAACCTAGCATTTCATAGCTAATTTAGAACTTGTTAATTGAAATGCTGTTGTACTGCATTGCCTAAGCCATGCAGTAAGAGACTTGAATTGTCAAAAAGTCACAGGAGCAAAAGACAGCAATGGAGGAGCTGCAAGTTGTAAAATCGTATTGGCACAGTGTCAGCAGTTAAATCCTGTTCGGGATGGCTGGTGGTACATCAGAAAAGTCAAGGCTTGGTAGCAGTCTTTGAACCAAAAATGTTTGGATAAGACCAATTTACACCCTTGAACATTTTTTCTTCTAGCCCAGGAGTTAATCCAGATGTTAAATAGTTAGGCCTGTGAGTGATTCTCATCAGGACAAGAGGATAAGTGTTTTCACTGCTGTCAAAGCCAATGTGCAGTCACACAGATGTAAAATATGCTGCAGGACAGAGCAAAGTCACACAGAAACTAGACCCAAATATAGTAAATGCTCCACACTTTTCCTCTCCACTGACTGTGTCTTTGAAACAGAAATTTGGACAGGACAGATAGAAGTGTCCCTAAGCTCCAGATCTCCATGACTGCGAAACCCAGCCAAGAATGGCCATTCAACCCCCTCCCTGGGCAGTCTGTTCTAAGGCCTGAGGACCCTTTCCAGGAAGTTTCTCCTCATGCCTTATCCCAACTGTCTTTTAAACACAAGGTTTTCCTCATGGCCAACTTCATCTCCTTCTGGTTCAGCTCAAGGCTATTTCTGCTTGTCCTGTCCCTTGCTCCTTGGGAGAAGAGACCAACCCTCACCTCTCTCCACTCTCCTGTCAGGCAGCTGCAGACAGCAATGAGGTCTCCCCTTAGCCTTCTTTTCTCCTGACTAACCAGTCCCAGCTCCCTCATCTGCTCCTCACAAGGTCTGTTCTTATTTTTAAAAGAAAACTTTGTGTTAGGCAGCACCTTCCATTTCCTAACTGGGTTTTTTTTGTGCAGACTGTAGCTTGACAGATTTCGCCTTCTGGTGAACTACCCACTATTAGAAGTTAATAGCTAAGTGGATCTAGGCTATTCCTACTCTTTGCACATCACTTCGATAAGGCCTGTCATGATAGAGGAGGTAAACCTCACTAAGCTTTAACAGAATGTTAAATTAATTTACTGAAAGAATAATGCAAGGCAGATTTTTATTAAAAACTAATTACTTCTACTTCATTATCACTTCACTAGGTGGATTGGCTGATACCATTACGGTAATGGAGGTCAGTGAGAATGAATTGGTTCAGTCTTACACACAGCACTGCTTCCTCTCATCTTTTTTTAAAAGACTGTGTCACCTCTTCTTATATTTCAGTAATAAAATTCACAGAGGTCATCCTGGGGAAGTGAAAAACAATGACTAAAAAACATTGACAGTAGAAAAAATCTTGGATCAGCAATAGTGTGGTGAGCAGGATTAGGGACGTCATTCTCCCCCTGTCCCGAGCACTGAGGAGGCCGCCCCTCGAGTCATAGAATCATAGAATCATAGAATCATAGAATCATTACGGACTGGAAGGGACCTTGAAAGATCATCTAGTCCAATCCGCCTGCAACAGCAGGATCACCTAAACCAAGTCACACAGGAACCGGTCCAGTCGGGTCTTGAACATCTCCAGAGAAGGAGACTCCACAACCCCCCTGGGCAGCCTGTTCCAGTGCTCCGTCACCCTCACTGTCCTTAGGGCAGTGCTGGGCTCTCACTTCAAGAAAGAGATGGAGGGGCTGGAGTGGGTCCAGAGGAGCAACGAGGCTGGGGAAGGGACTGGAGGGAAAGTCTGATGAAGAGAGGTTGAGGGAGCTGGGGGTGTTTAGCCTGGAGGAGACTCAGAGGGGACCTTCTCCCTCCCTCCAACTCCCTGAAGGAAGGTTGTAGTCAGGTGAGGGTTGGACTGTTTTCCCAGGCAACCAGCACCAGGACGAGAGGGCAGGGCCTGAAGCTGCCAGAGGAAGGTTAGGTTAGATGTTAGGAAGCCCTTCCTTTGGGAAAGGGTGATCAGAGCCTGGAACGGGCTGCCCAGGGTAGTGGCGGAGTCCCCATCCCTGGAGGTGTAGAAGGACAGCCTGGCTGTGGCCTTTAGTGCCCTGATCTGGCTGCTGTGTGATGATAGGTCCTGAGCTTTTCCAGCCTCAATCATTCAGTGATTCTGTCAAAATAAACTTAATCCAGAACCTTCTCTAATTATAGGGGTTGTAAATATTGCTATAATTTATTTTATAGTACTCATTCATATTTATATAGATAGAAAATAAAGAAGAGACTTAAATAGAAAATAGTTAAAGTTTTGTAATTATAAAAGTAATATTAAATATTAATTCTTATTTATAATAATATAATTTATCTTTCTGAGAAGAATGTGTTACAAAAATCCTTATTTTGCCAAATTTGAGGGATAAAAATTATGGGGTACATTCTGACCATATTCAAGCATCTTGAACTTCTTTTTGCTCTGGAACCCTCTGTTTTTCCCCCCTCTCACTGTATTAAATCAAAACAAGAGGAGCTTCACTAAAATGTAAATTATTAGAATTTATAATCCTGTTGTGCTGATTTAAAAATCTTCACACTTGATCAGAAAAAATTGCTGTCTGGGTACCCCCTGAGTAAACTTTTCATTGACAGTAGCCCATAACTACAGTTTCCCAGTCCTTCCGAAGAAAATGTCAAGGAGGAAACAAAAGGCTTAAGCAAAGAACAAAAGGAATTCGCTTGTATCAGATTTAAGAATCTGTATAAGCTAATTATTTTAATGGAAACACTGAATTCCTACAAAAAGATAGTTTCATCAAGTGTAGATGCTTCATTATGTTACTAACGAGTGCTGACTTATTTCACACCTACAGAGCCAGTTTAAGATTCTCACAGTTTAGATGCCTAATCCTTCCTTTCTTTTCTCGAGTTTCTTGACCTGCTACACTCTGTTTAACTTCTTTGCTCCATCAGGAATCCCCAACACCATCAGCCTCTTTGGTTTCCTCCCCTGGCCTCAATATTCACCCGCCCAACCTCTCTTCTTTCTTCCACTAAACCAGTTGGAAAGAGCCTTCAACAGACTAAGGGGTCAGCTGTTGAATTTTGTTGTTTCCTCTGTCTTGAACCCAAATTCCTTAATTTCTATTAATAGAGGCCACAGTAATTTGCTTTGTTCTGACTTCGTGGGCTCCAAGAATCTCAGAATTATCAAGGATGTAAGAGACCTTCAAGACCATCAAGCCCAACTATTCACCAGAACCCCAACCACTAGCCCATCTCCTGAAACACCATGCCTGCCTGTTTATTGAGCCCCTCCAGGGACAGTGCCTCTACCTCTTCCCTGGGTAACCTGTTAAAGAAGATTGGAGCCTTTGAACTTAATTAGAGTTAAGTGAAAGTATGCAAATAGCAAACTATACCTGATTTGACCATGGAATCAGGGTCTATACACATCATCCATATTCTTCCATCCATCAGCTACCTGCCTACCAATTCCATCTGCTCAACTGCACGTAAAAACATTCTTCTGGATGAACTGATTTTAATCCTCAACAAAGACACATAAATAGCATTTAATACCTTGAAAATCTCAAAGGATTCTCTAAACAGATGGAAAAAGTGTGGGTGAGCCAAAGCACTGGCACTCTAGCTAGTCTCTGTAGCTTTCTTTTTGTTTCACGGCAGCTAATAAAGGGGTTTTTTTACTCTTTTCTCTTTAAAAAGACAGGAGTAATGTGCTTGTTCAGTCTATTAAAATCAAAAAAGAAAAGAAAAAATGTCTGAAAACACTGAAGAATTTCTGAGACACTACCTAAGACGTTGAAGAAGACTTCTGAAAGGCCTAAGAAAATCATTACTGGGAAAATGACTTTTTAATCAACCATGAGGGAGAAAGCAAAAAGTATTCTTTTCCCAACAACAATACAGCACCTTCTCAAACTGCTAGGGAATACTTCAAAACAGACCATATACCCAGAAATACCTAAAATGCTCTAATACTTCCCTTAAATCCAGGCAGAGATCGAAACTGGGATTTCCCCATAGCTTACCTTTCCTTATCAGAAATTTCTAGCATAAAACAAGTCATCTCTCTGCTATTATTTGTGATTTCAACACAGAATCACAGAACATTAGGGATTGGAAGGGACCTTGAAAGATCATCCAGTCCAATACCCCACCACAGCTCTAGATGAATTTGCACAGGAACATGGCCAGAAGGCTTTTAAATGTCTCCAGAGAAGGAGACTCCACAACCCCCCTGAGCATCCCCTTCCAGGGCTCTGTCATCCTCACCAGGAAGAAGTTCCTTCTCACACTGATGTGGAACCTTCTCTGTTCCAGCTCACACTCGTTGCCCCTTGTCCTATCATTGGGTGCAACTGAGCAGAGCCTGGCTCCATCCTTCTGAAACCCGCCCTTTCCACATTTATCAACATTCATGAGATCACTCCTCAATCTCCTCTTTTCCAATCTAAAGAGAACCAGCTTCCTTATTTTCTCCTCAAAGGGGGGTACTCCACTTCCTTCATCATCCTTGTTGCCCTACACTGGACTCCTTCCACATCCCTCTTGAACTGAGGAGCCCACAACTGGACACAATACTCCAGGTGTGGTCTCACCAGTGCACAGTAGAGCTGAAGAAGAACCTCTCTCGATCTGATAACCACCCTGCTTCTGATCCATCCCAGGATGCTGTTGGCCTTCTTGGCCACAAGAGCACACTGCTGGCTCATGGTTATCCTGCTGTCCACCAGGATCCCCAGGTCTCTTTCTCCTACACTGCTCTCCGACAGGACAGTCCACAGCCTGTACTGGTACCTGGGGTTGTTCTTGCCCAAGATGCAAGACTCTACACTTACCCTTCTTATACTTCATTAAATTTCTCTCAGCTCTCCAGCCTGTCCAAGTCTTGCTGAATGACAGCACAGTCTGCTGAGGTGTCAGCCACACCACCCAGCTTTGTGTCATCAGCAAACCTGCTGACAGTGCACTCTAATCCCTCATCCAAGTCATCAATGAATAGATTGATCAGGACTGGTCGCAGCACCGACCCTTGTGGGACTCCACTAGACACAGGCCTGCAACTAGACTCTGAACCATTGACCACTACTCTCTGACTTCTGTCCTGCAGCCAATTCACGATCCACCTCGCTACTCGATCATCTAGACCACACTGCCTCAGTTTGGCTGCGTGTGTGAGACTGTGTCAAATGCCTGACATGAAGAGAAATTTATCAACTTTTAAGGTTGGTAGAGCCCTGGCCCAGGCTGCCCAGAGAAGTTGTGGTCTCCTGCTCCGGATATCCCAAACCTGCCTGGATGTGTTCATGTGGGATCTGCTCTAGGAGAATCTGCTCTAGCAGCGAGGTCAGGGCCTGAAGCTGTGCCATGGGAGGGTTAGGTTGGATGTTAGGAAGCCCTTCCTTTGGGAAAGGGTGATCAGAGCCTGGAATGGACTGCCCAGGGTAGTGGTGGAGTCCCCATCCCTGCAGGTGTTGAAGAACAACTCAGCTGTGGCCCTTAGAGCCCTGGTCTGGATGATGTTATGTATGATGTTATGTCCTGGGCTGGGCTGGCTGAGGTCAGAAGGATTTTTCTGCCTCAGTAATTCTGTGATTCTGTGAATTTGAATCAGGTTTTATTTGTCTTGTTGAAAACTCATTCCTGGAAAGGGTCTTGGGACAGGCTGCCCAGGGTAGGGGTTGAATCACCATCCTTGGCCATAGAATCATAGTCATGGAGATCTTGAACTCAGGGACAGGTTTAGCAGTGGCCTTGGGACAGTTGGATTAGTGATTTGACTTGATTATCCTAAAGGTGTTTTCCAACCACAATGATTCTATGATTTTCAGTACTGAGTGAAATGATTGCCTCAACTTTGAAACACAAAGAGCTTCAGTTCCACTGGCTTCCACACAAACAGACACAGTATTTACCTTCAGGATAAAGGATGTTACAGTCTGCTTTTCTTTCACAGCTTTCAAGCCTCTTCCTGTGTCAAGGTTAAACTCAGGAAAAGCATGTTTTGAAATGACTGACACAGTTCTTCTGCAATTCAAGGTTGCTAATTAAGTGCGAACAGCAGCAGATGACACCAAGCTCTGCCCTCATCTAATACTCTTTGTCTACAAGACAAAGTTTGTTAGAGCAAACATGTTAATTACAGCCCAGTAATTAGAAACAGAATGACTGGGTTCTTTTGTTCAGTACATTCTCTTTTTACGGCATCAGAAAGCATTTTGCTTCACATATTTTCATCTTCTAAAAAAAACCAAGAGCAAATCTCGTTTAGAAATCGAGTTTCTCAGTAAAGAAAATGGAATAAAAGTTTTATTACTCCAGGGGTACCTTATAACTGCCTTCCAATACCTAAAAGGAACCTACAGGAAGACCTGAGAGGGACTTTTCACAAGGAGATATAGCAATAGGACAAGGGAAAATGGTTTGAAACTGAAGGAAAGTAGGTTTCAACTAGATCTTAGGAAGTTCTTCAGTCCAAGGGTGAAGAGACTATGCTAATGATTGGTGAGGGAGGGTGTGGGTGCCTCTTCCCTGGGGGTGTTCAAAGTTAAGTTGGATGAGGCCTTGAGCAACCAAGTCTGGTTTACAGAGTATTTATAAGATTTTATAAGATTTATTATAGACTACGGTCTATAATACAATGAAAGGTCTTATAGTAAGACACATCCTGCCAATGGAAGTTTTTAGGTCAAAGCACTTAGAAGCTGAACAATCATAGAATGGTTGAGGTTGGAAGGGATGTTAAAGATCATCTAGTTCCAGCCCCCTGCAGAGGCTGGGACACCTTCACTAGATCAGCTTACTGAGGGCCCCATCCAACCAGGCCTTCAACACTTCCGTATTGATTTTTATTATCCAAATAGGGGCTGAAACCAAATTATTCTGTCCATTCTGTGGCTGGAGGACTCAGGCCTTATGAAGACTCGTGATCAGTTGCTTGCATGCAGTTATCACAGATATTTGATGATATAAGCTGCTGCAACACCCTCACTCGGATAATACCTGCACCACTTCTCTTGTAATTAAACATGTCCATCCATCATTACATTTCCTATGAGGCCTGGACAGTCATTCTTTTCCTTTGTGCTACTGAAATGCAGCTGATTAGTGATGTGGTGACTTCTCGATGAAGAATGAATTATTTCAGCTGCTGAGGGAAATAACCTGCTTATATTGCTTCAACACTGACAACAAAAGCTCTCCAATTCAGCTTCTGGAATTAATGAAAGCCTTTTCATTGCTGCTTCGACTGTGAGTTCTGCAAACAAGGGAATTAAGGCTGCGGGCACTGTGCTGGGAGATCTGATTGCTTCAGGACAAGAGGATTTAAATACAAAATCTGTACAATTTGCTGGAGTGCTGACCTAGCTCTGCAGGCACAATGACATCCAGCAACAGGGAGTGTCCTCAGCTTGGGAGTAAAAAGGTGGAAAACAGCTGGACACACCTGAAGCATCAGGGCAAGCAGAAGTTTTCTGTGGCTCTACAGGCTGGAGAGCAGCCTGGTAGAGAGACCTGGCAGTACTGGTTGACAACCAGCTAAACAGGAGCCAGCAGGGTGCACAGGTGGTACAGAAGACCAACAGCATCCTGGCTTGGATCAGCAACAGTGTGGCCAGCAGTGCTAGGGACATCATTCTCCCCCTGTCCTGGGCACTGGTGAGGCCTCCCCTCGAGTACTGGGGTCAGTGCTGGGCTTCTCACTTCAAGAAAGAGATGGAAGGGCTGGAGTGAGTCCAGAGGAGCAATGCGTCTGGGGAAGGGACTGGAGGGAAAGTCTGATGAGCAGAGGTTGAGAGAGCTGGGGGTGTTTAGGCTGGCGAAGAGAGAGGGGACCTTCTTCCTCTCTCCAACTCCCTGAAGGGAGGCTGTAGTCAGGTGGGGGTTGGGCTCTTCTCCCAAGCAACAAGCTCCAGGACCAGAGGGTAGGGCCTGATGCTGTCAGGAGAAGGTTAGGTTAGATTTTTTTCCTTTGTCATGGAAAGGGTGATCAGCCACTGAAATGGACTGCCCAGGGCACTGGTGGAGTCTCCATCCCTGGATACTTGAAGGACAGCCTGGCTGTGTCCCTTAGTGCCCTAGTGTGGCTGCTGTTGGTGATGTTAGGTCCATTCTTGGCTGGGCTGGATGAGCTCAGAGGGCTTTTCCAGCCTCAATAATTCTGTGATTTAGCTGGCTGCTCAGGGCTGAGACAAGCAAACAATCTGCTGGATAAAACACTGGTTGAACAGACAGGCTCAAAGAGTGGTGGTTAATGGAGTTAAATCTAGCTGGTGACCTGTCACCAGTGGTGTGCCTCAGGGCTCGATGTTGGGACCATCTCTGTTTAACATCTTTATTGATGACCTCAATAAAGACACAGATTGTATCATTTGGAAGTTTGCAGATGACAAATTAGGAGGGAGTGTTCATCTGCCAGAGGGTAGGGAGGCTCTTCAGAGAGACTTGGATATATGGGAGCAATGGGTCAATGTTAATGGCATGAGCTTCAATAAGGCCAAGTGCCAAGTCCTGCACTTGGGCCACAACAACCACCTGTGCCGCTACAGGCTTGGGGAGGTGTGGCTGGAGAGCTGTCTGGCAGAGAGGGACCTGGGGTTTCTAATTGACAGGAAGACGAATATGAGCCAGCAGTGTGCCCAGGTGGCCAAGAAGGCCAATAGCATCCAGGCTTGTATTAGAAATAGTGTGGCCGGCAGGAGTAGGGATGTTATGGTCCCCCTATATTTGGCACTGGTGAGGCCGCATCTTGAGTACTGTGTCCAGTTTTGGGCACTTCAATACAAGAGAGATGTGAAGGTGCTGGAGCAGGTGCAGAGGAGGGCAACTAAGCTGGGGAAGGGCCTGGAGAATAAATCTTATGAGGAAGGATTGAAAGAGCTGGGGCTCTTTAGTTTGAAGAAGAGGAGGCTGAGAGGAGACTTCATCACTCTCTAAAACTACCTGAAAGGATGTTGTGGAGAGGTTGGTGCTGGTCTCTTCTCACAAGTAATTAGTGATAAAACAAGAGGAAATGGGTTCAATTTGCAACAGGGTAGTTTTAGACTAGATACTAGGAAGAATATTTTCACAGAAATGGTGGTAAAGCACTGAGATGGGCTTCCCAGGGATGTGGTTGAGTTGCTATCCTTGGATGTGTTTAAAGATCATTTGGATGAGGTTTTGAGGGATCTGGTTTAGGGGTGAACTTGTTGGGTAGGATGGAAGGTTGGATTCCATGATCCATGGGATCTTTTCTGACCAGAATGATTCTGTGATTCTGTGAAAAAGGGAATGACATACAAAAGGTTACTTAACTGGTAGAACAGTTAAATTGGTTAAGACAGGAGAACAAACCAAACAAATACAGTACAAATGACATGAAAACAAGCAGTTCGAGTGCACAGTTACTATTGTTAAATTCAGAGAGGCATGTGAGTACGTGCAAGAAAGAAACCCATCATAGGGATTTCCACTGGCTACAAAATGAGGAAAAAAATGAAAATAGGACAAGTTAGAAGACAAACACCAACAAGAGCTACCAGCATGTAAGTAGTTAACAGCTGAAAGAAAAGTGGACTAGGTGCGATCATAGGAAGGAAGAGAGAGAAATGTAATTTACTGAAGTCAGATCTATTTAACCTTTGAAAACTGAAGTTAACATTATAAAGTATGATTTTAAGTGATATGCAAAAATAGGTGGGGTTTTTAGAGTTTAGAGAATGAAATGGGAAAAAAAAATCCCAATAAAAGAACAATTAAAAAAGGAAAGATGGTACAGGTCTATGTATAACAACAAATTGCTTATTTAATCTTAAATAAATTTATCTGTTATAAATAATAGGTAATGACTGGATAATAAACATAAATTGAGAACTTATAAACAACACTGTGTAGATATATAGGAGGTTCCCCATAAATATGAGAAGGAACTTCCTCACAGCGAGAGTGATGGAGCACTGGAACAGGCTGCACAGACGGGTTGTATAGTCCCCTTCTCTGGAGGTGTTTAAAACCCGTCTGGATATGTTCCTATGAAACTTGGTCTAGGTGATCCTGCTCTGGCACGAGGATTAGACTAGATGATCTTTCGAGGTCCCTTCCAATCTCTAATGTTCTGTGATTCTGTGAAATGTGGCACTTCTCATTGAGACAACTGCTTTCAGTGAAAATAAACTGTGTTTTGACTGGTTTTGACACTGATCAGGAAGAAACTTTCTTCAGCTTTCCAGTACCTGAAGGGACTACAGGAAACCTGGAGAGGGACTTTTTCTGAGGCACTCTAGTGACAGAACAAGGAGGATGGTTTCAAGCTAAAACTGGGAGAGATACATGTGAGATCTGAGGAAGAAATGCCTCCCTGTGAGGGTGTTGAGGCACTGGAGCAAGTTGCCCAGGAATTTTGTGGCTGGAAGTGCTCAAGGCCAGATTGGATGGGGCTCTGGGCACCTTGGTCTGGTGAGAGGTGTCGCTACCGGGGTTGGCACTGGGTCAGCTCTGAGGTCTCTTTCAACCTCACCTAATCTGTGATTCTTTGTCACTGTCTTGTACTTCAGAGTAATTTCAAATTCAGCCCAAGGAACAAGAGCTCCGTGAACGACAGCTTCACCAAATAGCTTTCTGATGCCGCATTTAATGACCTCGGCCTCAAATCACTCAAATCAATGACTTTTTGGCTGCTCTCACTACAGCCACAGCTCAAGCTGCTAAGAACATACTATCAGTCATCGATGCCTGCCAGCAAATTAAGTGCTGTACGAAGGGATGCAAAAAAAAATTACCCCCATAAATATAATTGAGATCAGAATTCCCTCTTTAATTTCAGCAAAAAGCCTTGAAATAACATGCCAAGATGATGATTCCTGGAGGAATCATAACGATGGAGCTCCTAAAGAGGAGTGATAGAGTCCATCTCCAGCTTGCTGGCATTTTAATAGTGACAAGGACCTCGTCATATAGAAGAACTGTCTTAAAAGATAAACTCCTAGCTTAGGAAATAACTGACTCAGCCCCTGATACAGAAGCAGTCGGCATTCCACACTTTAAAAAGCCTGTGGATGCAAGGAATGGTTTTGATCTACTCTTTATTATTTTCTAAAGGGCAGGATGGATGAGAAGAAATCTAATAGGGTAAGTATGAGACAAAGAAAAGCTCTGAAGACTGCAAGAAATAAAGAGGTGCTTATTTATTTTTTTTTTCCAGGAGATTAATTACTAAACAAGAAAAAGCTTATTTGGGAATATTCTGATTATTCCACCTTGCAGTGAATACAGCTTGTAGAAGAGCATCTTCAGGGTTATCATTGATCCATAGTCCTCACAGGCTTTTACACTGGTCACAGTACTGGACATGAATGGCTTCAGCAAAAAGGGAACCAAGGGGAGGAAGATGCTGCAGAGAGATCTGGACAGACAGGATCAATGGGCAGAGGCCAACGGGATAAAGTTCAACAAGGCCAAGGGCAGGGTCCTACAGTTTGGCCTCTCCTCATCAGACTTTCCCTCCAGTCCCTTCCCCAGACTTGTTGCTCCTGTGGACCCACTCCAGATCCTCCATCTCTTTCCTGAAGTGAAGAGCCCAGCACTGCCCTCAGGACTCAATGGTGGGGCCACCTCAGTGCCCAGTTCAGGTTAGAGAATGACATCCCGAATCCCGCTGGCCACACTATTGCTTATCCAAGCCAGGATGCTGTTAGCCTTCCAGGCCACCTGGGCATGAAATATAGAATCACAGAATTATCAGCCTCGGAAAATACCTTCAAGTTCACCAAGTCCAATCATCCACCCTACAACCCTGAACCACCAACTCATCTCCATCGTTTCTCTGGATGGTGTTGAAATGACTGCAAAACGCAGCTGTTTGAAGCAATCTAGATGAAACACTGAACAAGTCATTGTCATCAAATGATTAACATGTATATTTCTCGTCCATGTGAACTTAAACAGAAGAAAAGCCTCTCTGCTAACCCAGAGCATCAGCACAACGCAGTATTAAAATATACTTACTAATGAAATACTCATCACAATGTCAAGTCTAAGTCCTATTAACTCCACATTGCAGCTGGCTTCACTACAGACTTGCCAACTGATCAATTTATCGGTCTTAAAATGGATCACAACCCTTCTCCACACAATTAAACAACAGCGTATGTTTTGCACACAACTACTAGAATATTAAAAGTGCCTTTAAATCAGCATTTTGGCTGATGGAGTATCTGCTGGCTCTGTGTGTCTGCTAACTAGGCACCAAAGGACTGTTTTAAACCTTCATTAATACAGGCATTAAATGCGTTTTCTGCAGACACTGCAGAGATATTGCTAAGCATTAAGCAACACTAGATATTCAGGATACAAATAGCCATAGCAAGTCATTTCAAAAATTATATGAAGCCATAAAAATTGTGTATTATCACCTCAACTGGGACACACTGAGAGTCCTCATCCTGGCTTTGACCAGCACTCTATTAACTGCAGGATTCCTCATGTCCTTTCAATGCAGCGAACAGCAGCCTGCGAAGATTTGATTTATAATGGATTTTGAGCTATTCTAAAATTAATGAAAGGCTGATGCCTGTGACTCATTGCAAAAGCACTGACATTCCTTCAGTGCTACTGAACCAACGGCCGCATTGAAGAAAAATGATGCTACTGTCCTTTGGAAACCAGCTGGAGCTGGGCAACACTGCAGAATGGTTGGACACAACGGAATGCAGTGTGTGCTAACAAAATACACAGTCGTGAGCAGAAATTATACCCAGCCAATGACAAATACAGCAGACTCTTTGCATTTCTCCCAGCAATCTGTAAAATTCCAATTGCTAGCAGTCTAAACTGGCCATGGAAGTTTGTAGATGATATAATGCACTCAAATATCTCAAAAGTCCTGGCTTGACTTGAAATTCTCTGTTTCAGTTGGTTGTGTGGGTTTTCTATGCATCTGAGGGTTCTCAAATGTCACCCTACTCATTCCTCATGCTGCTCCTGTCCTTATCTAACTCACTGTAGAGAGTTCTGATTCTATATTCTCTGCAGTGCTGTCTACAAGCCTTGTTCTCAGGTGGTGAACTGGCATCAAGATCTATCATTCCTAGGACAAGGGCCATAAATGGGACTATGGAGGGAGGCATAGGCCAGAGAAACAATTCCAGATCTAGAAGATCAAAGAGGCATGAAAAACCCCTTCAAGAACAGTGCAAAGGGATATGGGCACAATATCACAGAATCCCAGACTGGTTTGGATCGGAAAGGACCTCAGGATCACCCAGTGCCAACCCCTTGCCATAGGCAGTGACACCTCTAACCAGACTAGGTTGTCCAGAGCCCCATCCTGTAGATGGTTTGACTGAAGCAGAAGAGTTTGAGCTTGGACAGATTAAAGTGTGTCCTTCAGCACAAGGAGTCAGAAATATCTGAAGAATGTAAACAATGGATTATGCTAGGAGAAACTTGGCACAGAGATGGAACAAGGGGTGAAACCCAATGGCCACTTATTTATATATGTGTTGTACCAATAAAATAAGGACACCTGTGTGCAGAAAGGGTATAAAAAAACCAGCAACGGTGAATACAGTATCTTTTTGACAACTTGCACATTGGTTTGTACTATGTGTCATGCATCTGCCACAACTGTGACATCTGGTGACCCTCGACGCCCAAGGACCTCAGGATGGCGGGAAGAGCTTTGTGGGTGGAGCCCAGTATAGTAGAAGGTGGCAGGTTCCTGATTTTCGGTGACACCTGGTGACCCTGACAGTGACTGCAGGTAAGCTACCAGGAACACGGGGGCTAACCTCATGAAAGAAGGCAGTATCATACTCCCCATGTGGAAACTGACACTGAAGAAAAAGGGGGTTAGCCTGGTGGAATTGACTTTATGGAAAATATTGATTTGGTGCAAGAAACAAGGATTTGAAGAAAATATCATAACTGCTTTTAGTGTATCTAAGTGGCAAGAACTAGGAGATACATTTTTTGACGCTACCACTCACGATTCTAAAGATGCTACTGAATCGTTGACTACACGGTGCCTGCCTTTTGAAACTGTAAAAGACTTAAAAGAACAGAGAGACGTGATAGAGGCTGAAGTGCAGGCTGCTGCTGGTGAGAATGTTCAAACACCAAATACAATAGATCCTCCCCTGGAGGGAAATGGAGGCGGGTGTATGCCTAAGGGATTTGTCAAGCCTTCTGCTTTGTCTGACTCAGATTCTGATGATGATGTTATAAAACCAAACAGGGAGAATGAAACAGTGACCCATATCCTGCCCTGCTTACTGCAGTGGGTTTCTACGGCCATCCCAGACAAGAATGCTGTGCCTATTTTCTAGGCACAGAACTGGGATCAGGCAGATGTTAGATCTCAAGAGCCTGACCATCCCTGAAGGAAAAGGAAGCCTGACATTCTCTTAAAATCTTCAGCTGAAATTCCATTTGATCCAGAAGGACGGACTTTAAGAAAGAGTTAGACTTATGTACCCCTGAATCACATAGAGCTCACAGAAAACTTAACAAAGAAGCACAATGTCATGATAGTTTGACAGAGGTACGTACAAAGGTGAAAAAAAAATCAGTGATATGGGTGTTTTGCAAAGATTTGTGGTTAATGATGAGCTGCAGAAAGAAGCGTGCTGACGAGCTATCCCATATAACTTGGTAAAAAATCTCTGCTGGACAGTGAAAGAAAGTGGTTTGAGAATTCCTTCTACTCAGAATTTTTTGCATACCATTGCCAGGATATATAGAATCATAGAATCATTACGGATTGGAAGGGACCTCGAAAGATCATCTAGTCCAATCCGCCTGCAACCGCAGGATCACCCAGACCAAGTCACACAGGAACACATCCGGGCGGGTCTTGAACATCTTCAGTGAAGGAGACTCCACAACCCCCCTGGGCAGCCTGTTCCNCAGGATGCTGTTGGTCCTCTTGGCCACAGGAGCACATTGCTGGCGCATAGTTATCCTGCTGTCCACCAGGACCCCCAAGTCCCTTTCCCCTACACTACACTCCAACAGGTCAGTCCCCAGCCTACACTGGTACCTAGGGTTGTTCTTGCCCAGATGCAAGACTCTGCACTTACTCTTGTTATAGCTCATTAAATTTTTCTCAGCCCAGCTCTCCAGCCTGTCCAGATCTCGCTGAATGGCAGCACAGTCTGCTGGGGTGTCGGCGACACCACCCAGCTTTGTGTCATCAGCAAACTTGCTGACAGTGCATGCTAATCCCTCATCCAAGTCATCAATGACTAGATTGAACTGGGCCGGTCCCAGATTCGATCCCTGGGGCACTCCACTAGATACAGGCCTCCAACTAGACTCTGTGTTATCTCCTCAAGATTTAAGAACTGCATGTTGTCTTATTGCAACCTGAAAGCTTGCCGTGAAAGCAGACGCAACAAACCATGCAGCAAGCAGCAAGACCCCTGAGAGACCCCTGGGGGTTGAAGGTATGTGCAGGGTTTAGGCGGATGGTGAAAGTGAAAGTACAAACACTGCGGTCAGTGGTCACTGGAGAATGAAGCTTGGCTGAAGCATAAGACTGTAAATCTAAGAGTTGTGAATTTAGACCCTATGTCAAACACTAAATGTTACCACAAGCAGACTAGAGTTGTAAGAACTGAAATTGTTTAGCTGAAGTTATTTTTTGCTTGTATTTTGATTTTAGCTAGTAAGAAAGCTGTATACAGAACAGCAGTGAACATGAGATGGACAAAACCGCAGGACTTCTTTAAGGGAAAACTCGACAGATGGGCCAGAGAGGGGGCCATGACGTGGGTATCACCCATGGCCAGCAGTCTGGGAAGGCCAGTGGCCGAGAGCAACCCCCTCCCTTTCTTACTGACTGCTGCTGAGAAGAAGCAGTCCAGGACTCCTCCCCCCACCACTTCCCATCTGAAACAAGAGGCACCAGTTGCTGGAGGATTCACTCTTTCTCTACCAACATGACTCATCATATATTGTTACATTAAACTATAAGTTTGTTTGTAAGTGGACAATGAAATATTAGTTTGCCCTGTTAAAACAGTTATAAAAACAAAAATGGGGAGCTGGACACATGGCTCCAAAGGAACGTTTAGAACATTGTATGTTCTTGATTTTTTTGAGTTGTGCTACAGAGGAGCCTCCTCATATCTCTGGCTCCTATTACAGAAAATGTTCACGGTGCTGCTCAAGTGCTGGTATGAGACCTTGGTCAGGACAATGGGAAGGACTTTTCCCTCTCACTACCTGGGGACAAGTTTATGCTTGTGTCTCCACAGAGAGAGGTCCACAGTGGATCCCTGCTTGTTGTGTTCAACCTTATATGAAGCAGTGAACTGGAGGAATCCGTCATCAGCAGAAGCTTTTCTAGTGCCTCCTACAGTATTGAAAAGCAGGAATGTCTATTTACCCAAATTATAATTGGAATTGTAATAGTTTTGAGTTTATTATTGCTTTTAAGAGTGATAATGGTTTGGGTTTTAGTTTCATTACTTATGTACCCTATGCTTTTGAACGTGCTCGTGCTTTTCCATCCTTTGCCTACACATAATGTTTGGCTCACCCTTGCTACTGCTTTTTACTTTTAGCTCGTGGTCATGATTGTGAAGATTTTGACAGAATGTGTTGTATCAACCTAGCAGATCACTCTAAATCAGTCCATAAACGCATACAAGAATTGATGGAAGCTACACAGAAAATGCAAGAAGGTGTGAGGTTTTCTGGGATAAATCAGTGGGACACAGAAGGTTGGTTAATGGGACTGGTAAAAACTGAATCGTTAATATTATGTATATTGTTTGGTGATTGCCCTTGCAAAGGCACAATGCCAACAACCATGGCTGTATTTAGGCATGAAGGTGTTAGACCACATGGTCTTGCCACAACCTATCCAATTTGAAATGGAGATAAAAACTTTAAATGACATGAAAAAACATGTTGGAATGATCAGTTGAGTTTGACTATATGTAGACATTCCAAATTCAAGACTACAACCCTTATTTGAGCTGTTGAAGAGTGACACTGATATCGCTGCTCCTCGTACATTGACAGCAGAGGCAAAAGAAGTCATTGATGAGGTAGCATGAGCCATTATGCAAAGACAGGTCTGGTGAATTGATCTCACTGTAGCACTACAAGTGTTTATTTTGACTGATGGCAGGACATCTTTTGTTATAATCACCCAATGGCATGGAAGGTGGGAAGACCCACTTCATGTGTTGAAATGGGCATTTTTGCCAAATAATACAATGAAAACTGCCCCTGGATTACTGGAATTAATTGCCCAGATCACTGTAAAAATCAGAGCAAGATGTGCTGAGCTGGTAGCTAGAGACCCCATAAAGATTGTGGTGCCTGTCCAGATGGACTACTTTGAACAATGTCTTGCAAACAGCCCGTTATTACAATCAGCACTGACAAATTATCAAGGAAAAACTGAATATTGTCTCCCGACTCATCCTTTGATTAAATTGGGGAGTCAGGTTCATATTGCACAGACGTGTTTGAGCCAATTGGGCCCTGTTGATGGCCCCACGATGTTTATGGATGGGTCAGGAAAAACAGGGAAAGCGGACTAGGTTTGGCACGATGGTCATCGCTGGTGACCGCTATCAAGCATCAGGAAGGTTTCCCTCAAATTGTCAAACTTTGAGACATGTGTAGGGCATTTCAACGCTTTGAAGGACCAGTGAACGTTGTAACGGACTCCGCTTATGTGACAGGTTTGGTGCAGTGTTTAGATAAAGCAGTGTTGGGGAACGTGTAAAATGAAAAGTTATTTCAGATGTTGAAAATACTATGGGTTACAATTCAAAGACATCAGCATATCTATAGGCCATTGAAGTAGGGGATGGCCACTTGGGATGAGTGGCCTCTAGTGAGAGGATGTAGGGATGCAACTAGGAAAGCCAAGACTTCCTTGGAATTAAACCTTGCAGGAGAGGTCAACGGCAACAAAAAGGGCTCCTTCATATACACTGCAAATAAAACTAAAACTAGAGGCGATGTAGGCCCCCTGCTGAATTACATGGATGCACTGAAGACAGAGGATACAGAACAGCAGAGATACTGAACACCTTCTTTGCCTCTGTCTATACTTCTGGAGGCTGACCTGATATCAAGCCCCAGACTGCTGAGGCTCCAAAGGAAGTTGAGACAAGAGAGGATCTTGTCTTGGTTGATGAGGACTGGGATAAGTTGAGCAAACTGGATGTACAGAAATCCATGGGCCT
This sequence comes from Rhinopomastus cyanomelas, assembly GCA_013400115.1. Classification (NCBI taxonomy): domain Eukaryota; kingdom Metazoa; phylum Chordata; class Aves; order Bucerotiformes; family Rhinopomastidae; genus Rhinopomastus; species Rhinopomastus cyanomelas. The sequence goes on along the minus strand of VXBP01008310.1, from coordinate 34,657 downwards.
TGGTGGGATGCATCCGCACGTGCTAAGGGAGATGGCAGAAGTCATTGTTAGGCCACTCTCCATCATCGTTGCCAAGTCATGGGGATCAGGAGAGGTGTTTGGTGACTGGAGGATAGCAAATGTCACTCCAATCTTCAAAAAAGAAAAGAAGGATGACCCAGTTAACTATAGACCAGTCAGCGTCACCTCCATCCCAGGGAAGGTGATGGAACAACTTATGCTTGATGCTGTCTCCAGGCACATCAAGGACAGTAGGGTCAATAGGGACAGTCAACAAGGCTTCACCAAGGGGAAGTCATGCTTGACCAACCTGATAGCCTTTTATGAGGGCACAACCAGGTGGATAGATAATGACAGAGCAGTGGATGTGGTCTATCTTGACTTGAGTAAGGTATTTGACACAGTCTCCCACAGCATCCTCACAGCCAAATTGAGGCAGTGTGGTCTAGATGATCGGGTAGTGATGTGGATTGTGAATTGGCTGCAGGATAGAAGCCAGAGAGTAGTGGTCAATGGGACAGAGTCTAGTTGGAGGCCTGCATCTAGTGGAGTACCCCAGGGGTCGGTCCTGTTCAATCTATTAATTGATGACTTGGATGAGGGATTGGCACAAAGTTGGGTGTGGTCGCCGACACCCCAGCAGACTGTGCTGCCATTCAGCGAGACCTGGACAGGATGGAGAGCTGGGCAGAGAGAAATTTAATGAAATATAAGAAGGCTAAATGTAGAGTCTTGCATCTTTGGCAGTAACAACCCCAGAGACCAATATAGGTTGGGGACTGTCTGGATAATCTTTTGAGGTTCCTTCCAATCCCTAATGTTCTGTGATTGATGGGTTTCCTCAGCTGTACTGAAACTCAAGGTATAAAGTCAAAGCAACTGGCTCAGAAAAGTATCTTTGCAACTATATTCCAAATGCAAAATGGGATTGTAGATACCTTTCTGCAATAATTTTATGTTCTAGACTGGCTTCCTTCTAAAAGAAAGTGTGCAGCATGGGGCAGCCCCTGGTCTATTCTGAGATTGTTTGAGAAGCACCTTGTTAAGAAAATAGTCAGTGGCTCAGGCATATTTTTCTGAGGACATCTTTACAAGGCTGTAGTGAGAAGGTTTACAGCTAACACTGATTGTAACTGTGTAATATACAAACACATTAACATCCCACTGCTCTGGGCTGTTGATAAAGACTAAGCATTTCTATAATTATAGTTCTGAAGACTATCATAAACCTACATTTCTGGAGCTGAAAGACTCTTCAGAAGAGGCAGAGCTGAAGGAAGGGCTGCTCTTCCTTCAGCATTTGCTTTATCTGCCTCACAGGATACCTGAAAGAGGAGAATGGTGGATTAACCATTCTCATTTAATCCAAATACATACAGAAATATATCCACAGTGTTGCTTTCTGGGTCATTTTTAACATGATTTTATGTTGATTCATTAAAGGTCATGCTTGTGTTCATCAAGAAAATTAGAGTGCCAGCACTCTGCTTACTCTAGTGGTAACAACTTCATGTTTCTTCACTACAGCTACAATCCAACAAAGTGTAAAGTCAACTGTGAGAAAGACTTTTCAAATGTTTTTATTACTATTTCAGATGTAACTTCCCAATTTCTATCCAACCAGTCCTCACAAAGAACCATTAGTGCTAACACGCTCAGTGCCTCCATTTCTCTGCTCCTGCTGAAATAAGAAATCACTTTCAAAATATTTATCAGTCTGAATCACAGAATCACAGAACATTAGGCATTGGAAGGGACCTTGAAAAGATCATCTAGTCCAATCCCCCTGCCATGACAGAATCCCCTAGATCAAGTCATACAGGAACGTATCCAGGCAGGTTTTAAACGTCTCATCATGGCTGTAAAGGACCTCCAGGATCATCAAGTCCAGCTCTTATCCCAACATCTCCCTAACCTCTACACCATGGCCTCAAGTGCTCTAGCCACTCAGTTTTAAACACCTCCAGGGATGGGGACACCCCCACCTCCCTCAGCAGCCTGTTTCAGTGTCCAACCACTCTCTCAGCAAAGAACTCCTTCCTAAGATCCAATCTAAACCTCTTCTGATGCAACTTGAAGCACAACCCTGCTCCCCACTGGCCGTACATGGACCAAAGTAAACCAAACGCTGTAACCACTGTACTTTCCATCATGTTATAGGAAATACTGCACGTCAACATCAGCTCCCTCGCTGGAGCTCACTGCCTCGAACGAGCCAACACTATGTGTGTTAGTTCCTCCCTCCTGACAAGGCATTGCTGAATGGAGAGTTCTTGTTTCAGCCTGGTATTACGTCGCTGCATAAAGGATTTTGCTTTGGAGGCAAGAATTCCCCGCTGACCATTAATCTAAGGCATCCAATTCAATACCAGCTGAAGTATATTTTTCGCTCTTTAAAATCCGTAGCTCAGAAACTGCTAACAAACTACTCGAAGCCATTCTCCTAAGTGTATTGTGTAGCTCCCTGGCTAAGTCTAACTAGAAATTAATTAAAATCATTAAGATGGCGACTTGAACATACTATGCAGATGAAATTATGAGGAAAAATTAGCTACCACTTGACTGAACTGTGCCCTGATTCTCATTTGCCAAGAAAAGCAGTTCTTTCCCCCCTCAAAGGGGCTTTTGACCTTTTCAGGCAGTGATATCCACAACCCTCCTCGAAGTAACTCGTTCATTGTTTGACCCAAGACTCCCAAAGTATATTTCACTTCCTTTATGAGCAGAAATAAAACTTCTTGAATTCTAAATATAATTTACTACTAAATTAAATATCTTTTTTTTAACTTAATCATCAGAATATTACTGAAATTGTTTCATAAAGAAGCAGGAAGATAAATAAAAAACAAGTTGTATGACATCTGACAAAGTTAGATATCTATTAATTACCCTCCAGAAAAAGACCAGTCCCTACTCTGGACTTTTGCACCTGGGAAAAAAAAAAGAAACCAAAATATAGGATCATAGAATCATTCCGTTTGGAAAAGACCCTGGATATGTTTAAAAGTCATTCAGATGTAGTATTGGGGGAATCTGGCTTAGGGGTGAACTTGTAGAGTAGGTTTGTCTTCAAGCTCAGGGTCATCAGAGAAATAACATTTAGTTGAACCACTTCTATCTGCCAAGACTGAACAACGCACCAGCTATCACTTTCACAACATCCAAGTGGGAAGAATAATGAATGAAATTTGGAATGGAAAGAGAGTTTCCAGAGGTACGACTGAAAGAAAGAATCTATAGCTGGTACTGCAGGCCAGGACGACTGATAAGCAGTGTGTATGAGCTCCAGCTTGAGAAACACCATTATGTACTAACAAACTGTCCAGAAATTTTTAACAGAGAGTGCCAAAAACACTGGATGACAGCCAGTTTGCAAAGGAATTTGCAAGACCTTCTTTATCTGAGATGATTAATTCAATCCAGCATGACAGTCCAAGCACCAAGGCTCAAGCTGAACATCCATCTTGAACTTCTCTGCCAGAGGAATCAAAGTGCTGGAGGAAAAGGCATTTCGGTTCATAGAAACTCAGGATTGTTTTGATTGGATAGAATTTTTAAGTTCATTCAGGCCAACTGCTCCCGCAGCACTGCCAGGTCCCCACTAACCCCTGTCCCTTATCTTACAGCTCCACAGCTTTGCAATCCCTCCAGGGATAAGGATTCCCCCACTGCCCTGGGCAGCCTGGGCCAGGCCTCGGGAATCCTTGTGGAGCAGATGTTCCTCAGGGCCAAACTCAACCTCCCCTAGGCCAACTTGAGGCCATTTCCACTTGTCTTATCATAGAATCATAGAATCATTACGGATTGGAAGGGACCTCAAAATATCATCTAGTCCAATCTGCCTGCAACAGCAGCATCATCTAGACCGAGTCACACAGGAACACAACCAGGTGGGTCTTGAGTATCTCCAGTGAGGGAGACTCCACAACCCCCCTGGGCAGCATGTTCCAGTGCTCTGTCACCCTCACTGGGAAGAAGTTCCTTCTCAGGTTGATGTGGAACCTTCTATGTTCCAGCTGACAACCATTGCCACTCGTCCTATCACGACATGACACCAAGAACAGCCCAGTGTCATCCTCCTGACACCCACCCCTCAAATATTTGTAGACATTAATGAGGTCACCCCTCAGTCTCCTGTTTTCCCAGCTAAAGAGACCCAGCTCCCTCAGCCTCTCCT
>VXBP01008310.1:0-30270 GCA_013400115.1 Rhinopomastus cyanomelas | reverse complement strand
TGCATCCCTACATTCCCTCACCAGAGCCTTATAATCACCCCAAGTGGCCACCCCCTCCTTCCATGACCTATAGGCTTGCTTCTTCCTCTTCAGTTTGCCTAGCCATTCCCTGGTTAACCACACGGGTCTTTTGGCCCCCTTCCTTGACTTATTCCTTGTTGGGATACTCATTTCTTGTGCTTCTAGAAAGCAGTCTTTGAATGTTAACCAGCTATCCTGAGCTCCCTTACCTGCCAGTACCCTGCCCCATGGGATGTCCCCTAGCAATTGCTTGAAAAGCCAAAGCTGGCCCTCCTGAAGTCCAGGGTTGTGGTTCTGGCAGCTATTCTGTTCCTACCACACGAGACCCTGAACTCCACCATCTCGTGGTCGCTGCAACCAAGGCAACCCCCAACCTGTACTGCTTCAACCAGACCCTCCTTGTTGTTGAGGACAAGATCAAGCAGTGTTCCTCTCCTAGTGGGCTCTTCCACCATCTGCATCAGGAAATTGTCAGCAAATTAATCAGGAAATTATCAGCTGTACCTTGAGAAGAGAGTAACCCAATTGCACCAAGGCAACCACTAAATCCTGTCCATGAGCTCCAGATCTTCACCACTGTGAAACATGTCCAGGGCTGGTGATTCAACCGCCTCCCTGGGCAGCCTGTTCCAAGGCCTGAGGGCTGTTTCCGGGCAGATGTTTATTCTCATGTCTTATCCCAACTCTCTTTTAAACACAAGGAGCGCAGTATTGAAGCAACACTCTAACAAGGGCCAGCCAAGATGAGGTGAATAAACACAGAAGCTAACGTCAAAGAGAAACAAAAGACCAACCTGAGGGCATCCCTTGACCCAAGGACATCTTCATGGGTGTGGTCACCTGGTCCCAGTTCAGATCGTCCTCATCAGACTGACTGTAGCCACAGGAACTGAGCGGTTCATCAAAGGTGCAGCATCCTGTCAGACAAACATGAGGAGAAAAATTAAACCAGACTGTGAGACTCTAACCTTAATGGTTGCAACATGAATTCCATTCACTGCAGGAATTGCAATATTAAAACACCTCTTAATCCAAATGGTTGGGTATTTATTAACCATCCCTTTCTGAGAGGGTGCAAAACCTTCTTGTTATAAATCCCGAGTGGCTTCAGAACTGCAGGCAAATATTCTCTCAGGACACAATCATTAGGCATCAAAAAACCACCCAGCAAAATAAAAAGCATCAGAACTCAGAGCAGATGAAGGCTGAATAATTAGGATTCTTCAGGAAAAACAAACTACTCACTGTCTGGGAAACTACGTTGGAACATCAGTCCAGCTCAGAGCCTCACAAAGATGATGAAGGGAGCGGAATATCTACCTGATGAGGAAAGGCTGAGGGAGCTGGGTCTCTTGAGCTTGAAAAAAGGAGCCTGAGGGGTGACCCCATGAATGTTGATGAATATGGAAAGGTCAGGTGTCAGGACGATGGAGCCAGGCTCTGCTCAGGGGCATCCAATGATAGGACAAGGGGCACTAGGTGTGAGCTGGACAGAGGAGGTTTCACATCAATGTGAGAAGGAATTTCTTTGCAGTGAGGGTCACAGGGCCCTGGAAGGGGCTGCCCAGGGGGGTTCTGGAGTCTCCTTCTCTGGAGATGTTTAAAACCCACCTGGCCACATTCCTGCGTGAACAGATCTAGGGGATGATGCTGGGTCAAGGGGAATTGGACTGGATGATCTTTGGAGGTCCTTTCCAATTCCTAATGTCCTATGATTCTGTGATCAGTTCCCACTCCCATGTTTTGGTTTCTCAGTAAGGAAAGGCCCAGATGCTCCCCACTGTGCAAACCAGTACCAGTCTATGTGTCAGTGGGGTGAATGCTTTGGATATGATCCAACACATCTGCCTTGAAAAGCCTCCATCCCTCTGAAAGAAACTAGTATTATTTCCTCTCTTTCCCCCGTTCTCTTCTAAGTCCTTAAGAACAAAAGAACATGTTACAAAGGCTCCCGCTGTCCCAAGCTGGAACATGGGGAAAAAGATAGAAGAAGGAAATGCAGCAGTCCCATGAGCCAGAGGGAAGATCATGAGGCAACAGGATGGATTCTACAACTAAGGGTGTTAGTTCTAGCTACAAGGGAGAAAAAGTGATGGGAAATAATGCAAAACTAGGTTAAAATACGTGGAAAGGGTAGTCAGAGAACACAGGAGAGTTCCCAATTCACCAACCCAGTTCCAGCAGTATTGCAGGTGATGACTGAACAACAGGAAAAATAAAGGGCCTAGAAACAACATTTAAAGCTGTTATTTACTTCTGAGCCTTCAGAAGCTCACAGTATGATCATAAAACATTTACACTTGTTCTCTCTGTTCTCCCTCTACTTTACCCGACAGAAACTGGATCAACACAAATGTCTCCAAGAAACTGTGACATGGGACATGGCAGCAAAGCTGCATCTTCTGGAAGACACTGCCTGTCAGGTCACAGAATCAGAGTTACTGAGGCTGGAAACACCCTCTGAGCTCATCCAGCCCAGGACCAAACATCATCACAGCAGCCAGACCAGGGCACAGGCTGTCCTTCAACACCTCCAGGGACAGGGACTCCAACACTCCCCAGTCCAGTCCAGGCTCCGAGCACCCTTTCCCAAAGGAAGGGCTTCCTAACATCTCACCTAACCCTGCCCTCTCACCCTGGCACTGGTTGCTTGGGAGAAGAGCCCAAACCCCAACCGATTACAACCTCCCTTCAGCGACCTGGAGAGAGAGAGAAGGTCTCCCCATGAGTCTCCTCCAGGCTACACACCCCCAGCTCCCTCAGCCTCTCCTCAGCAGCGTTTCCTTCCAGTCCCTTCCCCAGACTCCTTGTTCCTCTGGACCTTCTCCAGCCCTTCCATCTCTTTCTTGAAGTGAGAGGTCCAGCGCTGACCCCAGTACTCAAGGGGAGGCCTCACCAGTGCCCAGGACAGGGGGAGAATGATGTCCCTGGTCCCACTGGCCACACTATTGCTGATGCAAGCCAGGATACTGTTGGTCTTCTGTGCCACCTGTGCACCCTGCTGGCTTCTGTTCAGCTGGTTGTCACCCAGTACTGCCAGGACCCTGTCCACCAGGCTGCTCTCCAGCCACTCATCCCCCAGGCTGTATCTGCAGGGGGTTCTTGTGGCCAAAGTGTAGAACCCTGCCCTTGGCCCTGTTAAACATCATTCCATTGTTCTCTGTCTACCTGGTCTACCTGCCCCTGGAAACCTGTCAACATTTAGGCAAATTAAATGTCTAATAGATATTGAGAGAGGCTCAGTGGCCTTGGAATAGGTAACAGTCAGCTCTAAGACGATGAGCCCACAGCAAGCTTTGAGACACCACAGCTGGATTTCTAGTAGAGTGTAGACTATCCTCAAAGAGACCCCCAAAACTCATTTTTTTTCTCCCCCTACAGTTTCTACAGACAAGACAACGCTGACTCAGAAGCTACAGAAAATAAGACTAAGGACAAACAATTTTATCAAATCCAGTTTTGATAGCTGAGAGGCTGAGTAAAAAATTCAAATAGCAGAGTTTGTCTTGTTTCTTCCAAACATCACAACATTCGCTGCCAAGACAGTTTTTTGGGACTGATTTGGAGCCTTTGGCTGTTGTCAAAAAACTTACTCCACTCTGCGGCTTATCTCTATGTAAAGGGATTGCGCTGGCAGACCTGACAGCATTCTTCTCTTCTGTCAAAGGGCAGTTTCACCTTTAAACTCTTCAAGCTAAACAAAACTTCACCAGTGCACTCAAAGCTCCATCACTCTGCCTGATGCTGCTAGTTTTTAACCAGCCTCCTTTGTTTTCATAGATTCATAGAATCATTCCAATTGTAAAAGACCCTTGGGATCATTGGGTCCAACCATCAATCCTACTCTAGAAGTTCACCCCTAAATCATATCCCCCAACAATACATCTAAGCGACTTTTAAACACATCCAGGGATGGAGACTCAACCACCACCCATTGCAGTGCCTGACCACTCTCTCTGGGAAGAATTTCTTCCTGATGACCAGTTTAAACCTCCCCTGTTAAAGCTTGAAGACCTTTCCTCTGCTTCTGTCACTAATGACCTGTGAGAAGAGACCAGCACCAACATCTCTACAATGTCATTTCAGATAGTTGTAGAGAGCCATGAGGTCTCCCCTCTCAAACTAAATGGCCTGAACTCTCTCAATCTCTCTTTATAAGATTGATTCTCCAGCTATGTTGCCCTCCTCTGCACTTGCTCCAGCACCTTCACATCTCTCTTGTACTGAGGTGCACAAAACTGGACCCAGTGCTCAAGGTGTGGCCTTATCAGTGCTGAGTACAGGAGGACAATCACCTCTCTGCTCCTGCTGGATACACAGTTTCTTACACAGGCCGGGATGCCATTGGCCTTCTTGGCCACCTTGGCAAAGCAGTGAGACTCCACAAAGCCATCTTGGGAGCTGCAAAACCAAGTGTTTCATGTTTCTCCCAACCCTTTTTGTGCCTGAAATCTTCCAACTAAATCCACACAGGCCACTTCAGCCAGCCCCAGTTTCCCTTATTCCTCACAAGCCCCTATTCAGAAACTGAACACACAATCAGCTTTGAAGTTTCAAAGGGATTTATGCAGTCAATCTTGATGGCAGCCTCAATCCAACATACATTACTTGCCTATCATAAAAACCATGAAGTCTGAAGCTTCATTTCAGGGCTAATCTTTCCATTTGCTTGATGAGTTCTGCAGTTGTTAGGGAGCACTTAGTGCATCCCGTTAGCTAAGGACATCAGAAGCCTGGAAGAAAAATCCTTACTGTTTACGCTACACTTGTGGCTTTAAGTGAAGAACAAAGGCAGCGTCAGCTCTGCTAGTCTGGAACTCTACAGCTGTATCACAATGGTTCTTTTAAACCCCAACTAACAACAAGGACAAAAACCCAATAAAAATTTTTATATAGAGAATTCCATGAGCTTAAAATATTTTCATATTAAAATGGATTATAAATTTCTTTTAGATTTGGGGAGAAATATATTGAAGTTTATATTCCGCTTCCTCAGTAGATGAAGTTAAAAATCACTGCCAACCAGACAGGGCATGCTGGAATTCATTCCTTCAGTTTTTATCTTACAAATGGTAATTTCCTCTATACATTTTATAGGGAAATAGTCTACCACCTAATTAAATGGGTTATTTCCTCTCCTGAATTCTAATGTGAGAACAAATGCTACAAAAGAATTGCATATACAGAGAGAATTCAAGTGGATATCGGGGCTCTCGCAGACTCTTTGCTAATCGCTAATCAAAGAATTCCTCACCTTATTTTTAATTCCCTTTTCTTTTTTTAAATCTGCACATTTTCTACTGTATTTTACCTCAATCTGGGGACTAGACTTCAGTTAAGAAAGGCTGTTACTCATTTTATTGTGTGGTGCAGCCACTGTGAAGTGCTCCAGCTGCATCCCAACACGTTTACTCCTACAATCTGGCTCAAGCTACTCCATCAATAATTCAGGACAAACCCCATCTCCATGTAGGACAACCTTTAGGATGAAGAGAGTGCAAGGCCTCCTGCTTGGTGACTTGACCTGCTGGAGGTACCACGGTGATGAATCACTCCAAAACCACCAGCAGGCAACTTCATCACACAGGTAATTAGTTGAGGACATCAATAACACCTCTAGTCATTAGCTAAATCCCAGGTCTGCTTGTTAAATTCCAGCAGCACACCAGGCTCTCACCATCTTACAGGCATACATTTCTATTTTAAAATGCAGTCACCTACTGCTTTTCTAAAATTATTATTATTATTTGCAACTCATTTTTAGTCATGTCTTGCAATAAACTGTAATTTATTCCATTCATATATAGAATTTAACTTTTTATACAGGGAAATATCTCTAATTTTTCTATATGTAAATACACAGATATTTAATGTTTATTTACTTTAATAGATATAAATTTAATTTATATATATATTTAAATTTTCTATGTGTCAATACATAAATGACATAAATACTAATGATTACATATGTCAATATATCTAAAATTAAGTTTTGTATAATTAAAAATATTTAAATTTAAGTTTTATACATGTAAATACATAAAAATTTAAGTTTTACATATATAAAGATATATATATCTATTTTTATATATGTATTAGAAAGTATTCTTCTTAGTTTACCTTTAATTACCTACAAGAAAAACTGATATTGTCTCAGCTTTTGGGGTAATTTTCCTCTGATGCAAATAAAACACAATTAAATGTTTAAAAACATGAACAATCAAAGCAATGCAGATGGCTTCACCATTATTAAAAGGCACCACCACTGACTTCTCAAGAACAGCATCTTGAGAGGTCGTGGAGATGTTAATGGGTTAACCAGCCAACCATAGGCTGGGTTAATGGTTGGATTTGATGATTTTAAGGGTCTTTTCCAAACTAAATCACTGAATTGCATAATGATTGAGGCTGGAAAATCCCTCTGAGCTCAGCCAGCCCAGTCCAGGACCTAATATCACCCCACCAGCCAGACCAGGGCACTAGGGACGCATCCAGGCTGTCATTCAACACCTCCAGGGATGGGAACTCCACCACTGCCCCAGGCAGTCCAGTCCAGGCTCTGAGCAACCTTCCACAAAGGAAGAGCTTCCTAACATCCAACCTAATCCTCCCTTGACAGCTTCAAGCCCTGCCCTCTCGTCCTGGTGTTGGTTGCTTGGGAGCAGAGTTCAACCCCTACTTGTCTACAACCTCCCTTCAGGGAGCTGGAGAGAGGGAGAGGGTCCCCCCTGAGTGTCCTCTTCTCCAGGCTAAACACCTCCAGCTTCCTCAGCCTCTCATCATCAGATTTTCCCTCTAGTCCCTTCCCCAGCTTTGTTGCTCCTCTGGACCCACTTCATTCTCTCAATCTCTTACTTGAAGTCAGGGACCCAGAACTGCCCCCAGTACTCGTGGTGAGTGATTCTATCATCTCAAATGAACAGAGGCCCTGCAGTTCTCGCAGATGGCAAATCAGCAACAGCTTCTGTACTGTAAATCCTGCCCTAAAAACTGTAAATCTTTCCCATAAAGGCCAATCTCGTAATCAGCCTTGTTCATCTCTCACCATGTTTCCAAAACCCCCTTAATTAGTCTCATATTAAGCTGGCTTTCACTGCTCCACATCCCTATCAGTTGACTAATTACTGCTACATAATCTCAGTGTCAGTTTAGAAGATGGTTGTGGGATGAAGATGAACAGGTGGAAGAAGTCTCTTGACAAGCAGGAGCTGCAGACAGCTAGAAGATGACCTCAGGCAGCAGAAGATAAAGGTAACTAGTTCTGCTTAAACGAAAAGGAAGCAAGAGGTTCTCAGAGTCCACAGCAAACTTACAAATGGGATAATCCACGAAAGCCATGAGGAACAAAATCTGTCACACAGGGGTCCCCTAGACCTTGCCCAGGCTACCCAGGGCAGTGGGGAAGTCCTGGTCCCTGGAGGGGCTGCAAAGCTGTGGAGATGTGGGGGAGGGACAGAGGTTAGTAGCAACCTGGCAGTGCTGGGGGGAGTAGTTGGACTCAATGGTCCTAAAGGTCTTCTCTACCCTAAATTATTTTGTGATTCTACCTGATTTTTATAGAATCACAGAATCATTCTGGTTGGAAAAATCCCTTGAGAACAAGTCCAACGAATAACACGACTCTACCTAGTCGAGAACCAAACCAAACCTCTAAGCACCACAACTACACAATCTTTAAACACCCAATTTCAGATTATCTGTAACTGTTTGGAGATACTGTGCACAGAAGAGAGAAAAGAAAGCAGCAGAGGTGTTTCAGTTTAAAGAATAAACTCTGACAGCTCTTAAGAGTTGTCCTATTTCAATCCTGTTAGGGTGAGCTGGCACTGGTGCTGCCGCAGGTCAGCAATGTGAGCTGCAGACCTGGGCTGCATCCAACAGCCAAGGCAGCCCTGAAATTCATCACTCACATGCTCTAATTTCCTTTCTGTGACAGTCTCTTTGTGGAGCATCAGCTTAGAAAACCACGAGGCAGCTTTTCCTCCCCTAACAGGACACATGGGAACCTGATTAAACCGCTAGCTGTCAGATGTGCAGGGAAGCACAAAGAAACCGCTTGGTTAACTGGACCCTCCTTGTTATTTTATTGGGAGGAAGTTTAGTTTAGCTGAAGTTGGGGAAACAATAGGAACATAGGAGGTTCAATTTGAACATGGGAAAAAATACTTTCATGATGGAGTGGCACAGCCCTGGCCCATGCTGCTCTGAGAGGTTGTGGAGTATCCTGCTCTGAAGAGTTCCCAAACCTACCTGGATGTGCTCGTGTGGGATCTGCTCCAGGGGACCCTGCTCTAGCATGGGTTTAGAGTGTATGATCTCCAGAGGTCCCTTCGAACCCTCAGAAGTACGGAATCACAGAACATTAGCCTCGAAAGATCATCCGGTCCTATCCCCCTGCCATAGCAGCATCCCTTAGATCCAGTCGCACAGGAACACGGCCAGGCAGTTTTAAACATCTCCAGAGAAGGAGATTCCACAACTAACCTGGGCAGCCCCTTCCAGTGTTCTGTCATTCTCACCATGAAGAAGTTCCTTCTCATTTGATGTGGAACCACCTCTGTCCCAACTTACATCCATTGCCCCTTGTCCTATCATTGGGTGCCACTGAGTGGAGCCTGGTTCTGTCCTTCTGACATCTGCCTTTTCCATATTTACCAATATTCATGGAATCACCCCTCAGTCTCCTTTTTTTCAAGCTCAAGAGACCCAGCTCCCTCAGCCTTTCCTCATCAGGGTGATGCTCCACTCTCTGCATCATCTTTGTGGCTGTGCACCGGACTCTCTTCAGCAGCTCTGTGTACTTCTGGAACTGAGGAGCCCAGAACTGGACAGTCTATTCCAAATGTGGTCTCACCAGGGCAGAGTAGAGGAGAAGAACCTCTCTCAACCTACTAACCACCCTGCTTCTGACCTACTGCAGGATACCTTTGGTCTTCTTGGTCACAAGGGCCCATTGCTGACTCATGCAATCCTGCCATCCACCAGGATCTCCAGGTCCCTTTCTCCTATGCTGGTCTCCAGCAGGTCAGCCCCTACCCTATCCTGGTACCTGGGGTTGTTCTTGCCCAGAGGCCAGACTCTACACTGCCTTTGTTATAGTCTATTCAGTGTCTCCCCATCCATGATAAAGCATCACACAAGCAGCAAACAATATTCATCTCAACAAGGCAAGAAAGAAACTGAGGCACCTGCCAAACCCAAGACTTAGAGAGTCTCAGGACTACAACAGGATTTACCATCCCTTAACTCTGGGCACAACTGCCTAAATCACAAATTCAACTACTTTAAGGCACTGCCTCCACAACCAGAAGCTAATCCAGGGAGCAAGGAGGCACCTCCAAAGGAAAATTAACAGCAATACTGCTTCCAAACCAAGTGTGGGTGCTGCTATTTAAGCACCAGACACCTCTAACACTTATCTCGGCAGGTCTGTGTTTTAAAACAGCTTTGAACAAAACCCTCTGGTTCAAATGAAATGTTTCATAACAAATGTCCAACTAGTAAACCACAGGATCCAATCACCAAGGAGCAGTGGCAGGAGAGTGGAGAGAGATGATGATTCCACCTGCTCGAAGCGATACTCTGAATTCTGTTAAGCCAAAAGTTGTTTTAATAGAATTTAATTCACCCTGGAGTGCAGTGAAATAATTGTGATGGATGGCAGCTTGTCTGAGTCTCTTCCATTTGGTAAATGATGATAGATGAATTTCACACGTTAGCGATGCTCACTGCTCGCTCTTCTGCTCACTGCCCTTGTCTCATGGAAAGCATCCACTCCATAAGTCTACATCCATCTCCATCACATCTGTAAGATGGTCCATGGTGAGGCCATCTGGAGGCCACAAATGATTAAGTCCCTTGCAACTAAGAGCAGCAGTAAGTGAGTGTGGGTGTGGGTCTACCACAACTAACATTCACTGATGTTAACTGAACCTGTGTCTGGTGAGTAATTACTGGCACTTTTGTAGAACCTTCAGGGAGGGAAGATGATTGTGAATAAAACCCCATAGAGATACAGGCCATTTTGGAGTGTTTTTAGCTGTTGTAAGACTGACATTGAGGAATTGGAGTGTTTAGAGGAGGGAATGGAGTTCAGAAGGATCTGGAGCACCACTGCTCTGAGGAGCAGCTGAAGGAATTGGAGCAGAGGGGGTTTAACAGGAGAATATGAGGCTCAGGGAAGACCTTCTCACTCTCCAACACTTGAAGTTCAGAAGCGCTTCCTAACATCTAACCTAACCCTCCCCTGGGGCAGCTTCAGGCCCTCCCTTCTTGTCCTGGCACTGGTTTAGATTAGAAGCCTCACGAAAAGTTTATGGCAGCACACACACCAGGCAGCAGCTGCGTCAGATCCCAGTGATCAGGTCTGACTGACGACTCCAGCTTCATGCTCCAGCAGCTCATTTTAAGTAAAGTTTGTGGAAGCTCAAATGTGACATTTACAATATTTGTGAGCAAAGAAACACCTCGGGGACAAATTCAATCTGTATCACCTTCATTTCATCTCAGCTTCCCCTGAAATACATAGTCCCGGGCTGTTCTGATGTCTTCTATCCTACTGCCTAGGAAACACCTTGTTCCTTTACGTCTACTGAAAGCTTTCAAAGTGCAATTTTATTTCAACAGTGAAGTGTTTTCCTGATGCTCCAAGAATCACAGAACATTAGGGGTTGGAAGGGACCTCAACAGATCATCCAGTCCAATCCCCCAGCCACAGCAGGATCCCCTAGATACAGTCACACAGGAACGTGGCCAGATGGTTTTAAAATGTCTCCAGAGAAAGAGACTCCACAACTTATCTGGGTATCTACATCACGCAGAATTCTTCATTCATGCCTGGTGATACCACCTTGCAGTGGAAGGTTTGATCTGAGTCACCTTCCTGAAAGGAAACTTGACAGTTCATTTCAGAGGTTCCTTCTTGTCCCAAGTTTCTACTGCTCCTTCAGAACCTTCCAGCTGCCGGGCGGTGCCGCGCAAAAATAACACTTCTCCAAATTAGTCTGTCATGGTTTGAAGCATCAAAATTGTGAAGCAATTCTCAAGTGACGTGGTAATTACAGAGTGCAGCCCCGGTGACTCTGAACTAAAGGTGGAAAGAGCTATTCCTTTTAAAAACAGAGCCTCTTGCAGCTTCCTCTGTAACCTCTTCTCAGGACACACCTGACATGAGTTAGACAGAACAACACTCATATGGACTGGATGCCCTTGAAAGGTCCCTCCCAAGCCAGAGAATTTGGGGATTATACTTAAAAATAACTGTGACTGTTGAATAGCTTCAAGATTTGTCTTGATTAAAGAGCACAAGATCGACACAAATGTTAACTTTTAAAAATGGAACCTTTTTTATAGCAATCAAGCTGTTATGGAAATTAGTCTGATGCTGGAAAATTAATTTTGGAGTCAGAAGGTTTGGAAATAACAGGACTAGACCTTCAGCCTTCACAGTTAAAAATGCAATCAGTGCTTTGTATCATATGTCACAGGATCACAGAATAATTCAGGTTGGAAAAGACCCCTGGGATCAAGTCAAACCATCAGCCCTACTCTTCAAGCTCAGACCTAAACCAGATCCCATAACACTGTATCTAAGGAGCTTTTAAACACATCCAGGGATGGGGACTCAACCACCCCTCTGAGCAGCCCATTCTACTGCCTGACCACTCTATCCAGGAAGAATTTGTGGAGCTGCTGAAGGGAGTCCAGCGTAGAGCAATGAGGATGATGAAGGAAGTGGAGGACCTCCCTTATGAGGAGAGGCTGAGGGAGCTGGGTCTCTTTAGCTTGGAACAGAGGACACTGAAGGTTGACCTCATGAATGTCTATAAATATTTGAAGGGTGGGTGTCAGGAGGATGGAGCCAAGATCTTCTCAGTGTCATCTAGTGATAGGACAAGGGGCAATGGTTGTAAGCTGGAAAATAGGAGGTTCCACATAAATATCAGAAGGAACTTCTTCACAGTGAGTTTGATGGAGCACTGGAACTGGCTGCCCAGGTGAGTTGTGGAGTCTCCTTCACTGGAGATGTTTAAGACCCACCTGGATGTGTTCCTGTGTGACTTGATCTAAGTGATCCTGCTGTGTCAGGGGTATTGGACTAGATGATCTTCCAATCCCTAATGATTCTATGATTCTTCCTGATGTCCAGTCTAACCCTTCCTTGTTGAAGCTTGAAGCCTTTTTGTCTGATTCTGCTGCTAATGACCTGTAAGAAGAGACCACACAAGCATTTCTACAATGTCCTTTCAGATAGTTGTAGAGAGCAATGGGGTCTCCCTTCAGCCTCTTCTTCCTCAAACCCTAACTCTCTGCATCTCTCCTCATAAGATTTATTGTCCAGGCCCTTCACCACCTTTGGAAAGGATCTCCAGGATCATCAAGTCCAGCCCTCATCCCAAGAGCAACCCTACTCCTAGACCATTGCCTCAAGTGCTCTACCTACTTGGTTTTTAAACACCTCCAGGGATGGGGACTCCGATCACCTCCCTGGGCATCCTGTTGCTGTGTCCAACTACTCTCTCAGGAGAGGAATTCATGATTTAGGTTGGAGAAGACCTTGAAGATCATCAAATCCTACCATGAACCCACCTGTCCCAACTCACTGCTAAACCCTGTTCCTCAGCTGCAGATCTCCGTGACTGTGAAAAATGGCCATGGATGGCAATTCAACCCTCTCTCTGGGCAGCCTGTTCCAAGGGCTGAGGACCCTTTCCAGGAAGGAGTTTACATCTCTTTCATCTTAAGAATGTAATTTATTCCTCCTGTCTTGGCAGTCTGGAAAAGGTCAGGTTGTTATACACAAAGGGAAATATTCTTCGAGCGCAAATTGATAAAGTGAATTACCTGACATTCCTTATCAGCCCTCAAGTTATTCCCCACTAGAGAAGTTTTGCAGAAAACCATTAAATTGCAAGATTTTTGTAATCACTCCCTCTAACCTGTAAATGCTTCAACTTACAAATAGATTAGGAGAAGGAGAGGAAAAAGAGCATGTAGCATCCTACAGGCAAAGCAGGGAGGGAAAGGAATTGTTTCATAAAAGAAATTCCTTCCTGCTCCCTGTGCACTAGAGAACATCAGAATCTGAGCTTTGATGATGCTGTAATGAAAGAAAGTTGCTCTGGTAATATACACAAAGCCCCAGATAAAAGCTTACAGGATTAAAGGATTACACAAAGGTTATTAAAGGGGTTGGGGAGGGAGGAGAGGGAGGAGGATGCACGTTCTTTAAATAACCATTGTCATTCTGTTCGGGATCACGAGCGATAGGTTTGTTTTTAGGGTGAGTTTAAGGTTTTGTAATAAATGCTCCCCTCACCTATCACTGGTTTGCTTTTGCTCAAAAGAATGTAAGGAAGGGTGCTGAAGCAGATCCAGAGGAGCAACAAGGCTAGGGAAGGGACTGGAGGAAAAGTCGACTGCAGAAAGGTTGAGGGAGCTAGAGGTGTTTAGCCTGGAGAAGAGGACACTCAGGAGTGTCCTTCTCCCTCTCTCTCTCCAGTAAATGACTCTTGTTAATTTACACATCTCACCTGCACACGTTGTGCATGTGAGCCTCGTTGAGCTTACAGCTGGCCATGAAAAAAATCCCCTGACACCTCTTATTTCCACAGGGAATAAGAAGGAAGATCAAACATTATTTGATTCTACCCAAAATCCTGCTGTCCCCAGTTTCCCTGGGTACAGCTGCTACATGAAGAAATAATTAGACCAGCACTTCTAGCTCTGCTCAGATAGAACGAAACACATAACACTGCCACAGGGACTCATTTGTTCTTAATAATTAAGCAATGAATTGAGACTCTGCGTGGGAGCAGATGTGCAAACAAGCATTTACTGCAGCTATCCGAGACAAACAGAGTCCATCCACTCCGTGAGCAGCAACTACCACCGATTTTTAAGGTCACACACGAGTTTGAGTTTCAGGATTTGGTCTGCTCTCAGTCAAGGAATTTTGTTTCACACACATCAAGTTACGATAAGAACAACAAACAAACCTAAAAATTAGCTAAAAATCCTAAAAAATAGCTAATGATCCTAAAAACCAGCAAATAATCCTAAAAAATAGCTAATGATCCTAAAAAGCAGCAAATAATCCTAAAAAATAGCAATTTTTTCCTAAAAGGTTTCAAATTATCCTAAAAGATACTGAATTATCTTATAAAATGCAAAAATATCCTAAAAAAATTATCCTATACAAGACAGAATTATCCTAAAAAGTATAACAACCTATAAAGTATAATTCTTAAAAATGCAAAATTATCGTATAAAATATAAAAGTGTCCTAAAAACTATAACATTATCCTATAAAATATAAAATTATGCTATAAAATATAAATTTATTCCGTAAATTATAAAATTATATAAAAATATAAACTCCTATAAATCATAACATTAGCCTATAAAATACAAAATTGTCCCATAAAATATAAAGTTACCCTCCAAATTATAAATCTATCCTAAAAAGAGTTCTAAGAATAACAAACATTATTTAAAATATGAATTCTGTCTCTACCTGGAAAGCTTTGAGATGCAGCTTTGCTTTGAATTTACTCAGAGCCATCACTGCAGCAGTGAAGACTGAGAAAGCTGGGGTTGTTGGACCTGGAGAAGGAATTGGGGGAACCTTAGAGCAGCTTCCAGTACCTGAAGAGGCTACAGAGAAGTTTCACAAGGGACTCTGGTGATAGAAAAAGAGGGATGGGTTCAAGCTGAAAGGAGAGATTCAGGTGAGGTCTGAGGCACCAAATCCCTCTCTGTGAGGGTGCTGAGGCCCTGGAACAGGCTGCCCAGGGAGACTGTGGCTGCTCCATTCCTGGAAGTGTCTGAGGCCAGGTTGGATGGGGCTCTGGACACCCTGGTCTGGTAAGTGGTGTCACTGCCCATGGCAGGAGGTTGGCACTGGGTGAGCTCTGAGCTCCATCCCAACATAAATCAGTCTGGGATTATATGATTCTCTTTGCCGAGGTCCCCACCTCTCACTGGCAGCTCTCACCCAGCTCACACCAGTTCCAAAGCTTCACGGATCAGGCTAATGCTGCAATGTCTGTGCTAACAATCTTGGCAGGTTTCCCACCAATAAGACACCCCAGATATCAGTCTTGGTAATTATGGCTGACATCTCTCAGTTTGGTAAGGAAATACTGCTGAGCCAGCTCCTTGTTTGGATTTGTACGAATCTTTTTCAGACATGGAAAATAACGGTGTTAAACCAAGCCAAGTCAACGGGTGCGTAATGGAAATCTGCTGAAATGAGTGTTCAGCAAGTGCTCGATTAGCGTCAGTGGGTTAAATAAATAGGGAAATACAGGTATCCATGGGCAGACCAGCAGCTGTTCACAGCACATTTCACTCTTCTGCTTAATAAAACATCATATAATCATATAACATTCTAGGTTGGAAATGACCTCTAAAGGTCACTTAGTCCAACCTCCCTACGTAGGGACAACTCTACCAAGGTCAGGCCACTCAGAGCCTCATCAAGCCTGACTCTAAGGATGGGGTTCCCACCACTTCCCCTGCAGCCCATTCCAGCCATCAACCCTCACACTGAAGAACTTGTTTCTGTTATCCAGCCTAAATCTCTCCTTTCCCAGCTTGAACCCGCTGCTCCTTGGCTGAACAGCTCCAACTCTCTTAGCCTGTCCTCATACGACAGACGCTCCATTTTCCTGAACATTGTAGTGGCCCCTCTCTGGACACACTTCAGTCTGTCTACATCCTGCTTGTTCTGGGGGCTCCAGAACTGGACACAATACTAAGGTGAAGTCTCATCAAGTCAGAGCACAGAGGCAGAATCACCTCTCTTGATCTGCTGGCCTGTAAGAGATTTTATTTTTATCTACATGGGAATGACTACAGGAAAGACAAAATCACTAGTGTTATCAGGATTGACTAACACTGTGTGAGGTATTAATTATTCCTTGCTTCAAAGAAGGTTGAATAAAGATGCATAGTGGGATTTTCTTACCCAAGAAGACAAGATTCAGTCTTACTTTACTCTCACTATTAGCACAAAATCACAGACTTATTTTAGTTGGATGTGACCTTTAAATTAGACTCCAACAATCAACCCAACAGATTCAGGTCCCCACTAACTCCTGTCTCTCACCTCACAGCTCCACAGTTTTGCAACCCTTCCAGGGATGGGGACTCCCCCAGTGCCCTTTGCAGCCTGGGCCAGGTCTGGGAACCCTTGTGGGGCAGAAATTGCTCCTCAGCGCCAACCTCAACCTCCCCTGGGACAACTTGAGGCCATTGGCTCCCATTCTGTCACTTGTTTTTTGGGGAGAAGAAATGAGCTGCCACCTCACTCCAACCTCCTGGATTTCAGGGAGTTATGGAGGGTGAGAAAGTCTCCCTTGAGCCTCCTTCTTTCCAGTTAAACCTTCCCAAGTGCCCTCAGCTGCTTCTCAGAGCACTGATGCTCCAGCTCCTTTCTCTCTTTATTTTCAAAGAGTTGTTTCCACATCATTTTGTGTCATTTGTTCCTGGGGACAAGAAAGCAACCCCCACCTCACTCCAACCTCCTGAATTTCAGGGAGTTGTGGAAGGTGAGGTGAGAAGGTGTCTCCAGAACCTCCTTTTCTCTGCAGTTCCCTTAGCTGCTCCACAGAGCACAGGTTCTCCAGCCCCTTCCCAGCTCCACTGCCCTTCTCTGGAACCACTCCAGCTTGTCAGTGTCCTTCTGGCACTGAGTGAGTGGCTCAGAACTGACCCCAGGATTAGGGGTGAAAGGGGACTAAATAAATTTTAAAATTCTTTGCAAAAAATGTTGTTCAATAATTTACATCCAAAAAAGCTTGAATATTGCAGATGTGATCTTGGGGAAGGCAGATTCTGGAAGGTCCATGGTAACAGTGTACAGTTCCTACACTAATAAATAAGCTGCTCCAGAAGTCATCGGCTCACACTAGTCTCTTGGGCTTTCTAAATTATCACATTAAATGTCAACGCTAACAATCAAGTGATAAAATCAGTGCACTAGGACTGCTGAGGCCTGAAATTTCAAATACCAGGGGGTGCTGTCAGTGCTGGTTGGGGCACAGCAGAGGGATTTAAAGCAGGAGCTGATTTTGTATTAAAACCAAACATTTCAGTCTTTTGCTGCACAAGGTGTTCCTGCCAGTAATTCCGGACACAATATTCCAGCATTGGTCTCATCAGGGCAGAGTAGAGGGGGAGAAGAACTTCTCTCCATCTGCTAATCAGTGTCCACCTCAGGATGCCATTGGCCTTCTAGGCCACAAGGGCACATTGCTGGCTCATGGTCATAAAATAAATGAATGAATGAATGAATGAAATAACAGATTAATTAAACATTGTTAATTATTAGGAATCTCCAGCAACACTAAACACCATCATCAAGAAGAAATGTTTTAGGATCTACCCAGCAGCACAAGCAATTTTTAATTTTCCCCCACCAGTCTCCACCCTCCTGTCAGGCAATTGCAGACAGCAAGAAGGTCTTCCCTCGACCTCCTTTTCTCCACACTGACCAGCCCCAGCTCCTTCATGTGCTCCTCACAGGGTTTGGTTTCCAGACCGTTCCTCAACCTTTTGCCCTTCTCTGGACCTGCTCTACCCTTTCAATATTCTTCTGGTACTGAGGTGCCAAACCTCACCACCATTCACAGGGTTATTCTGCAACTCAATAGCATCACTGGAAAGTCTTTTTAAAAGCACACAGTTGCAGTAACAATGTCCCATCATTGAACATTTCTGTTTACAGCGCCTGAGCCAATGTTTGGAAGAGAAATCTGTAGACATGCAGTACTGGACATGCTCTTGTAAACTCAAGGTCATCCAAAAGAGTAAATGGTTTTTAACTTCTCTGATCATTTCTAGGCAGTTAAATCAGCAAAATGTTTCTCTAGCTACAACATTCAGTTAATGATCATACTAGAAAACCAGTCCCAACTGGCCACCCATGGCAAAACCACATGCCAATTACTCAGTAGTGGAGCAAAAATCAATATAATATCTCAGAAGACTTCACTAAGGCTTGTCTCATTGAATGAAGGGAATTTAAAAGTCATCAGACAATCATTATCTGCAATTCTGGACATCTCTGCTCATCATATGAACTCAACAGTTGTCTTCCCTCACTACTCTGCTGAGACCACAGCTGGAATGTTATGTCCAGTTCTGGCCCCCTCAGTTCCACCAGGACACAGAACTGCTTCAGAGGATCCAGCACAGAGCTGCAAAGATGATGAAGGGAATGGAGCATCTCTCTGATGAGGAAAGACTGAGGGAGCCGAGTCTCTTGAGCTTGGAATAAAGGAGCCTGAGGGGTGACCTCATGAATGTTAGTAAATATGGAAAGGGTGGGTGTAAGGAGGATGGAGCCAGGCTCTGTTCAGGAGCATCCAATGATAGGACAAGGGGCACTGGGTGTGCACTGGAACAGAGGATGTTCCACATCAATGTGAGAAGGAACTTCTTTGCAGTGAGGATGACAGAGCCCTGAAAGGGGCTTCCCACAGAAATTGTGGAGTCTCCTTCACTGGAGATATTTAAAACCTGCATGGCCATGTTCCTGTGTGACTGGATCTAGGGGATCCTGATGTGGTGGGGGGATTGATCTGAATGATCTTTTGAGGCCCTTTCCAATCCCTAATGGTCTATGTTTCTGTGAATAGGAACCACAGGCTTCAAGTGAATGAAATGATAGCAGTGCTGCCATTCATGAAGATGTACATGAAGTGTTCTGACACCAAAGCAGTTTTCTTTAACCCAGACCATGCCAATACCTTGGCAGGTTATGCTTTTCCTGGTAGGATGAAAAGATATGGGAGATAAGGACTACAAAAAATGCTCCAGGAACTTGGAAGATAAGTGTTTCACTACAATATGAAGTGTATTTTGGAAAGGAAGACATGAAGAGAAATAGATCTGATGATTCAGACACTTCAGGTAGGTAGGTGTCACAAACCTGGTAGAATTTAGGGGACTGCTGCTACTTCTGATTCTAAACCTAAAAGAAGGTTGTAGTGAGGCTGGTGCTGGTCTCCTTTCTCTAATTCCTAACAATAGGATGAGGAGAAATGCATCAGGAGAGGTTGAGATTGGATCGTTGGAAGATGTTCTTTCCTAAGAGAGTGATTGGGCCCAAGGAGGTGGTGGAGTTCTCATCCCTGGAGGTGTTTAAAACCCAAGTAGCTACAGCACTTGAGACCATGGTCTAGGGCAGGGGTCCTCAAACCCTGGCCCGCAGGTATTTCCCCCCCACCCCAAGCAGCCGCAGGTCGCCACTTTCTGAGGCTGAGGCCGGTGGCTCCGGCCCCCGACACTCTCCAAGGACAGGGGACCAGCCCCATGTTTAAAAAGTTTGAGGATCCCTGGTCTAGGGGTTAGGGAGATGTTGGGGTGAGGGCCGGAAATCCTTTGATGATCCTGGAGACTTTTTACAGCCATGATGATTCTATGAAACAGGGAATTGTTGGATCTCAGAAATAAAAAAACAAACAAATGCATATTCAAGCCAAAATTTTAGTTGTTGAGATTCAAACTCTGCATATGTTCTCCTATAAAAGTCTGGCTGAAGCCTAGAACCAGTCAGCACGGGAAAGCTGACAGTGGGATTAAGATCTGTATGAGTATGAGCTAACAAATGGTGTCATCTCCTTAAAGACAGGACAGGAAGCCCAGCAAGGCACTAGTGATGATTCATCTGTGTCTGAGGTGGATGATTCCACCCCCTACATCAAAGCCAACAGGTTGGTAAATAGAATTCAAAAGGAAATTTTCTCTGCTAATCATCACAAGTCATCGAGGCCATCGATCTGCATTTTGAGATATTCACAGCACACACAACAACAGTGTCAAACCTTGTATGTTGTCTGAATGAAAAGGAGAGAAGAGCCAGAGGAAGAGGAAACAGCCATGGCAAGTCTTTGTGGTAAACCATGAGCAATATAGTAGGAATGCTGCGTAGCAGGAATGCTGGAGTGGGTCCAGAGGGGGCCACAAAGATAATCAGACAGCTGGAGCACCTCTGCAATGGGTATAGGGTGAGAGAGCTGGGTTTGTTCAGCCTGGAGAAGAGAATGCTCCAGGAGGACCTTATAGTGAACTTCCAGTGTGTGTGGGGGGGCTAGAGCAAAACTGGAGAAGGGCATTTTACAAGGGCCTGTAGTGATAAGATAAGGGGCAATGGCCCAAAACTGAAAGAGTGGAGATGTAGATGGGATATTAGGAAACAGTTCTTCACCATAAAGGTGCTGAGACCCTGGAACAGGTTGCCCAGGGAGGCTGTGGCTGCTCCATCCCTGGAAGTGTTCAAAGCCAGGTTGGATGGAGTTCTGGGCAACCTGGTCTGATGAGAGGTTGCTGCCCATGGCAGAGGGTTGGGACGAAATGAACTTCAAGATCCCTTCCAGCCTAACCCATTTTATGAACATTTGATCAAGCCAAGTGAATGAAGCCTTTCTAAATAGCTCTGCAGTGGTGTTTGCTGTGAGATGAGAATCTCTTCTCCTAGAGGAGAACCACCTCCAGCTAAAGAACTACCTTTTGATCTTTCTGTCCTTCAAGAGGAACCTTCCACATTACCAGCACAGTATGTAAACACAGGCTTGGTCAGGATCTGAGAAGCATCAGTATTTTGACAGTTCAGCCTACACAGCAATCTGCCTGTGCTAGACTACTCTGAGATCTAAAGGCTCAAGTAACCAGAGAAAAAACATGAACTCCAGATTCTGCCACATTTTCTTAAGGTAAATTGACCAAGTGCTAAGTGAGTCACTGATTTCTACAGCCAAAGCTTTGTTAACAAACTTCTGATCTCTCATTCTTTCCAAAAATGACTGAACAGTTAAGCTTCAATATCTCAGTTTAAGACAGAAGCGAATCCTTGTCACTCTAAGATCCATTAGAAAAGAACAAACAGCTTATGTCCTGCTGGAAATATTTTCTTTACCAGGATTTTTGAAGGCATTTTGAGTTCAGAAAGGGACCAGTTTTGTCTGTTCTCACACAATATTCAACAAACTTGTTGCTCCATTAAAATATCCTGAATTTTCTGAAACTCAGAGCACACCAAGCTGCTGTTAATGCCTGTAATCATCATTACCTCTTCAGCACAAGCCTCAAATAGGTTGGAGTCCAAACCTTTTGTTAGTTTTTACTATCACAGAAGCTTTAGGTTAGAAGGGGCCTCCAAAGGTCATCCAGTCCAACTACTCTACAGGAAGCAGGGACATCACTCACTACTCATCAAACCAGATTGTCCAGAGCCCCATCCAGCCTGACCTCGAACAGCTCCAGGGATGTGGCCTCCACCACCTCTCTGGGCAGGTGGTGAATCTGAGGATCCCTCACCCTCAGATTCATCAACTTTTTTCTACTGTCCAGCCTGTTGCAGTTTGAGAACTGCTAGAATTTTCAGAAGTGCTTTCATGAGGAAGAAAAGTTGTGTTGTGTTCTGGGGGACCAGTTCCCGGTTGCACAGGTCTCAAGACCCTTCCCCGGAAGCGTCTGCCCTGGGACCTGCCCCTGAAAGGCTGGCTAAGGCAGCCTATAAAAACCAGGGCAGGGTCTTTGTTCGCGCCCTTTTCTGTGGGCTGTGGCCCTGAAGGGAGCACCCCCCACCGCCCTGGGAACGGGTGGTGGTGGGGTGGGAACCGCAGCTCCGAGGGGACCGCAGCTCCAAGGGGGATGGTGGTTCCCAAAGCAGCCACAACCTGCCTCGGCTCCCTAACCAGCCGTGGCCCCGGCCTGACCCCACCACCAGCAGGCACCTGCGGCCGCGGGGTCTGGAAGCGTCCCCGGCCGCAACTTGCCGCGGGTGTGCAGTCCCGCCGCATCGTGGCTTCGCCGCCGCTGATGCCGCTGCCGCAGCAGCAGACCAGAGAAAGCCACGGTTGCTGCCGTGCCCCAGACCCGAGAAGCAGCTCCCCCGCCGCGGCAGAGCGGTGCCGCCACTGCTCGCCACCGCACCGCGCTCGGACTGTAGAAGCAAGACTGGTGCAGATTTGCCATCATGACCCCCCACCACGGACAGCCTTCAGCATCGATGAGCTGGGCTACTCCACTTCCCCCTGGAGCTGAGACAGGAGAGGGAGAGGGAGAGGATGTCTGGAAGACCCTCTTGGCCACGTGTGGAGTGTGGGGGGTGCGCCCCTGCTGACGCCATGCGGTCGGTCTCCATGTTGGAACCTGCACGTTGCTGGGGCCCTGTGACTGGGCTGCTGCCATTTTGGAAAGAGTAATCAGCAGGAGAAGAGGCTGTTTGTCATTTCTGCCACTGAGAAAAAGACTGGCAGCGCTTAGGTTTGGGGGAGAACTCCTTCATGCTTAGCTGAAGAAAGCAGGAGGACTTGAGAATCCTCAAACCTTGGATGTGAAAGACAGAGACTGGGTCCTTTGAAATGCATGCGGCTGCACCGAGGGATGCAGGTGTGGGCACTGAGAAACTCAGGCCATCCCGAGAGCATTGAGATGCATGTGTGCTGCACCGAGGGATGCAGGTGTGGGCGCTGAGAAACTCAGGCCATCCCGGACTGACATGCTCTCTTTCCCAGGTCTCTAAATTGGAAGAAGATCCAAGGCCCAAACTATAGTGATCTCCCATTATATTTTTCTCAGGTTGTGTGATGGCATTTATGACACAGTTTCTAGTTTGTGTGCACCGACTTGCAAAACCTTTTCTCCTATTCTGCATATAGTTAGAGTGTTAATAAACCTTTCTGGAGTTTCCCTAAGCCATCGATTGTCTGGTGAATTTTATCTGAGATGCCATCGAGACCTCACTGCTTTGCTTTCTTTTATATTGAATTGTGGTCCTGAACCCACCACACAGCCTCACTCTGCCTTTCTCCAGCTTCAGACCATGGCAGTTTGTCCTGTCATTCCCTGCCCTTGTGAACAGTTTTTCCCAGCCTTCTGATAGCCCCTTTCAGGGATTGGAGGGTCACTATAAGGTTCCGCCCAAGCCTTCTCCTATTTCACTAACTTTTATTAAATTTTATCAATTTTTATTACATTTCATTACATTTATTGTTTTTCAAATGATATTAATGTTTATCACTTTCTCTTAAAACTGCATGGGGCTGCACTGAACCGGCCAGTCATTCATTAAACAGCAGATTCCTCTTTGTGGTACTTAATTCCAAGGCTAAGCTAGTGGCATCCAGACAATAATAACTATTTTTATTACTTGGTTTCTGAGATAAGAGGATTCTGTCATTAGATTGTTCTTTGGTGCAGTGCTTATTCCAGCTCAGCTCTACTGGCTAGGACTGGGGAAGCTTGGAATTGATCACTTCCATTTGATTTAATAAACTGCCCTACTTAACTCCCAAGACTCTATTGGCTTCCTTCTCCCAGAGATTTGCAGGACGCTGATTAAATTATGTCAGTTTGGGACAATTTCCAACTCTTATCTTCAAAAGCAGCATGAATTTACGATGCATTTTGGTATATAGACACCCTAAGTCAACTCTGAAGGTCTAACAGCCCTGTTCCTATTCTAAATAAAATATATAATAGGTTGGACAAAGTTTCTGAGGTCTGAGTACCTTGTGATACCAAGAATTACTAGGAGACCTGATGTCAGTCTCTGTCTTTCTGCACATGAAAACCTTTGCTAGAACCCTGTTCTGTGTTCCCAGTCTGTGTTGTGTACATTCCCCAAATAAGACATCTGCATTGTGTTTCCCCTGGCAAGGCTGTATGCACACAAGATGAACACAAAGACACAGATATAAACAGATGAAAAAACTCATGAAGCTTCTTAAATCTCTAGCTGCAAGGCCATGAAAGAAGTAAAGGGTTGAGCTGGGGCAGAGGAAAGGTATCACAGAATCACAGAACAGAACATTAGGGATTGGAAGGGACTCAAAAGATCAGCCAGTCCTGCCACAGCAGGATCACCTAGATCCAGTCACACAGGAGCATGATCAGGTGGGTTTGAAACATCTCCAGAGGAGACTCCACAACCTCCGTGGGAAGCCCCCTCCAGGACTCTGGCACCTTCACTGCGAACAAGGTCCTTCTCACATTGATGTGGAACGTACTCTGTTCCAGCTCACACCCAGTGCTCCTTTTCCTATCACTGGGTGCTCCATCCCCCTGACACCTGACCTTTCCATATTTACTAACATTCATGAGGTCACCCCTCAGGCTCCTTTTTTCCAAGCTCAAGAGACCCAGCTCCCTCAGCCTTTCCTCACCAAGGAGATGCTCCATTCCCTTCATCATCTTCATGGCTCTATGCTGGACTTTCTCCAGCAGTTCTGTGTCCTTCTGGAACAGAGAGGCCCAGAACTGGACATAACATTCCAGCTGTGGTCTCAGCAGGGCAGAGTAGAGGAGAAAGAGAACCTCCGTCCATCTGCTACCCACTGCCCTTGGCCACAAGGACTATAAAATAAAGATATTAAGTTTGACCATTGTGTGATAAGTAATTTTAGCCCCAAACAGGGTTTCAGTCAAAATTAACAATTATATTAAGTGAATAGAAACAAGCAAACAGTGCTGGGTGTGCCGGGAGTCTCTGCTCCACCAAGACACACACCGTAAAGAACTAGACGGTACCTTATATAGCCTAACGTTAATGACATATTCATAATGGGCATGTTTTCTCCAAGAACTCTCCACCTTCAGGTGGCACAAGCGCAGCAGTTCTTCTAGAAATGTTTGAAACATTTTTCAGTATTCCAGGTGATATACCTTCAACCAAGCACCCCACTGCTCACGCTGCATCGCAGACATCCTGCGTACTGCCCAACCCCCTGCACAGTTCAGGCTGTGGTTAACAAACAAGACATTAACAGACAATTCCCTTTTAACAAACATATAAGACAAAAAATGCACAAGACAAACTGTCTGCTCACAGCCATCTCAGTCCCAAAATGTTTGTTAGGCAATCTTTCAAAAACACAGGGACTACATACATTTTTAGGCTTGTGGTTATACAAGGGCATGCAAGACAGGTGGTCACATTTTATTGTACGGTCCTAGCATTGCTTCCTATTGACACAAATCAGATGAACACATATCACAATTGCCATTTTTTTAATAGGGCACAGAATTACCACCTATATTCTGAAACCCAACAGCTGGTCACTATCACCCGAAACATAAGCTGACTAAACTCCTTTCCTACTCACTCACAGGAACATTAAGACTATATTTACCAGAAAACACAAACACCAAAAAAAGACTTTCTTTTGCACTAGTTATTCATCATAAAGCAAACACTGCAACCTGTTCTACAAGCTGTTCCTCCCCTACTTGCATCATATCCCATCTTTGAGCTTTCTGCAGCCATCATTAACTTTGCCCCCTTCTTTATCTTCAATCTGAAGTTAATTCTCCGACCAGCATGTTGCTTGCCGCTTTGAGGGATTAAATCTAAAGGCTTACAAAGAAAAGGAGCTTTGCAGACAATGCTATTACACCATGATAGCTCTCAGGGAAATTGTTCACTCTTGAAATAAATAAATAGATAAATAAATAAAGCATTTGGGACGTGGATGTTGTTCATTTTCAAAAATAAATATGATCGTAGTGTAAAATAATAAGAAAGGGATTGTTTGAAGGCATTGGCTAAACGTCTACACAATCCCATTACAGCTAGCTGATAGAAATGGGCAGATAGTTCCCAGTGTGGCATAAGGATGCTGGAAACGCTCACTGTCCTTTCTATGCAATTATTCTTCTACATTATTTCCAAAATAACACTGACATTTTTCCTTTGTTGGGAAATTATCGTAGGAAAATGATGTAGGGAAGCATCCCAGTGATGCAAAGTTAGAAAGCTGTGTTGTCCCAACACAATTGAGCTGCTGATGACACCATTCGGGCCAGCAATTAAATGGTAGGCTAACAACAGCACAGGGTTGGGATGGGTGTTGATCTAGGTAATCCTGCTGTCGAAGTGGGGATTGGACTGGATGGCCTTCAAGGTCTCGTCCAATCCCTAAAGTTATGTGATTCTGTGATGTTAGGAAGCATTTCCTCATGGAAAGGGTGATTAGAGCCTGGAATGGACTGTCCAGTAGAGTCCCATCCCTGGAAGTGTTTAAGGGCAGCCTGGATGTGGTACTTAATAGAATCATAGAATCATCATGGCTGGAAGGGATTTCATAGAATCATCATGGCTGGAAGGGATTTCACAGAATCACAGAACATCAGGGATTGGAAGAGACCTTGAAAGACCATCTAGTCTAATCCCACAGCCAGAGCAGGATCACCTAGACCGAGTCTTACAAAAACATATCCAGGAGGGTTTTAAACATCTCCAGAGAAGGAGACCCACCCTGGCCAGCCTGCTCCAATACTCTGTTACCCTCACTGTGAAGAAGTTCCTTCTCAACGATCAGCAAGTCCAGCCCTCATCCAAACAGCTCCCTCACCCCTACACCATAGTCTCAACAGCTCTAACTACTCGGTTTTTAAACACCTTCAGGGATAAGTACTCCACCACCACCATCCTGGATAGCCTGTTCCAGTGCTCAACCGCTCTCTCAGCAGAAAACTTCTTCCCAAGATCCAATCTAAATTTCCTCTGATGCAACTTGAGGACATTTCTCCTCATCTTATCATTAGGAATTTGAGAGAAGAGACCAGCACCAGCCTCGCTACAACCTCCTTTGAGGTAGTTGTAGAGAGCGAGGAGGTCTCCTCTCAGCCTCCTCTTCTCTAGAGTCATTAACCCCAGTTCCCTCAGCTGCTCTTCACAAGAGCTGTTTGCTAATCTTCTCCTCATCTTTGATGACCTTCTCCCGACCTGCTGCAGCCCCTCAATGTCTTTCTGAAACTGTGATGCCCAGAACTGGATGCAGTACTCAAGGTGTGGCTTCAGAAGTGCAGAGTCCAGGGGCACCATCACCTCACTACTTAATTCCCTGGTCTGGTTGATGGGGTGATATTAGGTCCTGGGCTGGGCTGGATGAACTCAAAGGGCTTTTCCAACCTCAGTCATTCTGATATTCTGTGAACAGCAGAGGAGAAACATTGGCTTTTTGAACTAGGTTTCTTCTCATGCAGGATTCCAAACAAACTTTAGAGCCAAAACCAAATCTATCTGCTTTGATTTCAAAATAAGAAACTTCAGCTGACCCTGACTGATCATAGAATCCTAGAATCATTCAGGTTGGAAAAGTTCCTTGGGATCATCGAGTCCAACCATCAACTCTACAAGTTCATCCCTAAATTAGATCCCCCAACACTACATCTAAGAGACTTTTACACACATCCAGGGATGGGGACTCAACCACCACGCTGGGCAGCCCATTCCACTGCCTGACCACTCTCTCCAGGAAGAATTTCTTCCTGATGACCAGTTTAAACCTCCCCTGTTTGATGTCCAGTCTAACCCTCCCCTGATGAAGCTTAAAGCCCTTCCCTCTACCTCTGTCGCTAATGACCTGTGAGACGAGACCAACACCAACATCTCTACAATGTCCTTTCAGATAGTTGTACAGAGCAATGAGGTCTCCCCTCAGCTTCTTCTTTCTCAAACTAAACAGCCCCAATTTTCTGAATCTCTCCTCGTAAGATGATGATCTAGCTGAGCTCCTTGGGCTTTTCATAATCAAACAATGGGGAACATCTCAGAAATGTAAAGTACACATGTGAATGGGGTAGGAAGATGTAAGGAACAACTTTGCTAACAACTTAGGTGCTGAAAATTCTCCACATTTGAGGGAAATTTCTGTAGCATTAAGCCAGAGCCAAAACAACATCTCCAGCTGTCAAATACTACAGATTTAAGGCCCCACATTCTGCATTCCAAAAAATAAAGCAACCCCCAAGGCAGCCTGCAATCAATCTGCCAGCAAGCCTGTCCCTGTGGAAATAAGATGATTCTTCTTCACTGAAAGCCACATCATGTGAAGGAAGCAACGTTTGGACTCCATGAGCTTAAAGGTCTTTCCCAACCTAAATGGTTCTATGATTCTACAATCTCAGTATCTTCTCTACCAGCAATAATCACTCAGATGTTTTCTCTCACCTGAAATGCTCTGAAATACTACCAAAAAACTCACAGAAGTATTTCTGAACTCAGTTAATTTGCATGGGATTATGGTTGAGTTTAAAAAATACATGTATTATTAATATTACATCTGTTGCAGATGGAATAATCATGGATAAGTTTAATCTATTCATTGTTTTATGCCCCCCCCAATCCCTCAGCAAGTGTACAAATCCGCACAATATCCTGGAGCACTAGATTTCAATTGGAGCTCAGAGAGAGCCAAAGGATGTGCAAGAACTTATAAAGGAGCTTTAGTTGTCAAAGCAGATGAGCCAGCTCCTGCAGAGGTAAAGCATATCTTTATTTCAGTGTAATCAATACCATTTCTCACATGCTGCTGGTCTTAGCAACCAGCACAGAGAATAAACACAGGAACTGGTGGGACTGGGCTCAGCGGGTCACGCTGCAATATCCTCCTCATTCAGCCCCTGGGAAACAGAGGTGAAATTTTGCTGGGGTAGCTCAGACATCCACTCACACCCTATTCAGCAAGGGAAATTAACTGTTAGCACAAGTGTTTGCAACTCTGTCCTGGGCTGCAGTGTGGGCAGCAGGTCAGGAAAGGGATTGTGCCCTTCTCCTCCACTCTGGGGAGACCCTCCTGCAGGGCTGAGTCCAGCTCTGGGCTCCTCAGCACAGCAGAGACCAGGAGCTGGTGGAGCAGGGCCAGGGGAGGCTCCAGAAGTGCTGCTCTGAGGGAGGAACCCTCTGCTGCGAGGCCAGGCTGGGAGAGTTGGGGTAGTTCAGCTGGAGAAGACAAGCTCCAGACAGACCTCAGTGCAGACTTACAGGGCTTAAAGGGGCGGTTCAGAAAGATGGGGATGGACTTTTGAGCAGAGGCTGCTGTGCCAGGACAGGGGGTGATGGTTAAACTGGAAGAGAGAGATTCAGACTGGACAGAAGGAAGAGGTTATTGCTGCTAAGGGTGGGGACAGCCTGGTTCAGGTTGCTGAGAGAGGTGGGAGAAGCCCTATCCCTGGACCCATCCCAGGTCATGTTGGACCTTGGGGCTCTAAGCAACTTGCTCTGGTTGAGGATGGCCCAGCTCACTGCAGAGATTTGGACTGGATGGGCTTGGAAAGTCCCTTCCAACCCAAATTAGTCTATGGCTTTCAGTCCCTAATCTCTTTGACCAACGCACTGCCTGAACAATCAGCCTGAATTATCATCTAATTAAGTTGCCGTGCAAGCTCTAAGGATTTGCTTCTCACATCTGAAAAAAACAGTAAAATTTAAGGAGACTATAAAGCAAACTTTGTCCTCATAGTGCTGACTGTCTACTGACGACTTTACCATCCTTCAACACTTTTCTTTGGCCAGCAGGGCTAGGGATGTTATTCTCCCCCTGTACTGGGCACTGGGGAGGACTCCCCTTGAGTACTGGAGGCAGTTCTGGTACCCTGACTGCAAGAAAGAGACTGAGGGGCTGGGGTGGGTCCAGAGGAGCAACGAGTCTGGGGAAGAGACTAGAGGGAAAGTCTGCTGAGGAGAGGCTGAGAAAGCTGGAGATATTTAGCCTGGAGAAGAGGAGACTCAAGGGGGACATTGTCTGTCTCTCCAACTCCCTGAAGACAGGTTGTAGGCAGGTGAGATTCAGGCTCTTCTCCCAAGCAACCAGCACCAGGACAAGAGGGCAGGGCCTGAAGCTGCCAGGATGGTTGGATGTTAGGAAGCCCTTCCTTTGGGAAAGGGTAATCAGAGCCTGGGATGGACTGCCCAGGGCAGTGGTGGAGTCCCCATCCCTGGAGGTGTTCAAAAAACAAAGTGGCACTTTGAGGCACTGAATCATAAAACTATTATTTTTAGCTTAGATATTTGGAACAGATTCTTTGCTGTGAGGGTGCTGAGATGCTGGAACACGTTGCCCAAGGCAGTTGTGGCTGCCCCATCCATCCCTGGCAGTGTTGAAAACCAGGTTGTGTGGGGCCCTGAGTAACCTGCTGTAGTGAAGGTGTCCCTGCCTGTGCAAGGGGGTTGGAACTGGATGGTTTTTAAGGTTCCGTCCAACCCCAGCGTGTCCATGACTCCATGATCCAAGTTGGGAGGGACTTGCAGGATCATGAAGTCCAGCCATCTGCCTTACAACCCCCAACCACGTGGTTTAGTGGTGACGGTGGTGGCTGATAGTTGGGCTTGATGATCTTGGAGATTTTTTGCAATCATAATGATCCACTGACTGATCATATTTGCTGAAGACATTAGTTCACTAAAATTAAGGGGAAAATATAACTTTATTACATATTACTGATGATAACTTCCCC
>VXBP01008309.1:339-78967 GCA_013400115.1 Rhinopomastus cyanomelas | reverse complement strand
TCTATGATCTTCCTGAATAAGTAGAAAACCTCCAAGTACAAATATTTTGTGATGCCTTTGCATTTCTGATTGCAGCTAGCGCCACAAGTTCTGAAGTGAGGCAGCTGTGCAAGCAGCGCTGTATTTTGTGGTTAGCTAGAACTTGGGTTTCCGATGAGAAGGGTATTGCCTGACCAAGTAAGACCTGAATTTCATCTTCTGGGTGTTTGCTCTGACCTCTGAATGGCAGAAGCCACATTTTGGTCCTTGCTCATCACAGAATCATAGAATCATTAGGGACTGGAAGGGACCTCGAAAGACAATCCAGTCCAATCCCCCTGACACAGCAGGATCACCAAGATCAAGTCACACAGGAGCATGTCCAGGAGGGTTTTAAATGTCTCCAGTGAAGGGGACTCCACAACCTCCCTGGGCAGCCCATTCCAGTGCTCTGTCACCCTCACTTCCTTCTCATATTTTTGTGGAACCTCCCATGTTCCAACTGACACCCACTGCCCCTCATCCTATCACCAGATGATGTTGACAAGAGCCTGGCTCCATCCTCCTGACACCCACCCTTCACATATTTATAGACATTAATGAGGTCACCCCTCAGTCTCCTCTCCTCCAAGCTCAAGAGACCCAGCTCCCTCAGTCTTTCCTCATCAGGGAGGTGCTCCACTTCCTTCATCATCCTCGTTGCTCTATGCTGGACTCCCTCCAGCAGCTCCACATCCCTCCTGAACTGAGAGGCCCAGAACTGGACACAATACTCCTGGGAGCAAGCCCAATATATCCCAGAGGCCACAAGCAGGGCTTTTTTGCCCTTTGACATAGTAACTTGATTGATTTAGGGAAAAAATAAGCCAAGTTCACTATTCAGATTGAAACCTTCCAGTTGCTCATTATGAAGGGGTGGGAGTTGGCAAGAGCTGTTCAGAAAATTCTTGCTGCTCTTCTTGGTGCCTCCTGCGAGCGAGAGGGAGACACAATTTGTGTTGCGGTGGTTGCTCTGTGTGGATGTGAATTTGTTTTTCCCTCTGGCAATTCCATTTTTCATCTCCAGAGTCAGAGCTGCCTTCTGAAAAGAGAAGTGTACTTGGCCTTTTATTAAAGAAAGAAGAAAGAGCAGCCTCACAGCCCCGACTTTGTGTCGTAGCCTGCAGGGCAGCGCTTGCGCTCCTGCTACCCTCTGGCACCCCGAGCGTGGCCGTGCAACGCGGTGTTGTTCTGCTGTGTTCTGTGTGCTTCGTGTGGTTTTCTCTGAGCTCCCAGGGTGTGCTGAGAGCCAAAGGCTTCAGCTCAGGCAGCAGACACCCAGGATGTTCTATGGTGAAACATTTATAATCGTAGAATCAGCCAGGTTGGAAAAGACCTGTAAGATTGTCAGGTCCAACCATTAACCTACTGTTTGGCTCTGTCTGCCGAGTTACCCAGGCGTGTCCCATTTCATGGATGAGTGCAACAGCTCCTGCAAAGGCAGCCTCGTTCAGAAAACACCAGACAGGTCCTGGCACCGTTATCCGGCCTAAAATAAAATAACTGCACAAACCCCACAAAAAACCCCTCACTGTTCAACCTGTTCATGGATGACTTGGATGAGGGATTAGGGTGCCCTGTCAGCAAGTCTGCTGATGACACAAAGCTGGGTGGTGTCACTGACACCCCTGCAGACGGTGCTGCCAATCGGTGAGACCTGGACAGGATGGAGAGCTGGGCAGAGAGAGATGTAATGAAGCATAACAAGGGTAAGTGTAGTGTCTTGCATCTGGGCAAGAACAACCCCAGGCACCAGTATAGGCTGGGGACTGACCTGTTGGAGAGCAGTGTAGGAGAGAGGGACCTGGGGGTCCTGGTGGACAGCAGGATGACCATGAGCCAACAATGTGCTCTTGTGGCCAAGAGGGCCGACAGCGTTCTGGGGTGGATCAGAAGGGGGGTGGTTAGCAGATGGACAGAGGTTGTTCTCCCCCTCTACTCTGCACTGGTGAGACCACACCTGGAGTATAGTGTCCAGTTCTGGGCTCCTCAGTTCAAGAGGGATGTGGAGCTGCTGGAGGGAGTCCAGTGTAGGGCAATGGGGATGATGAAGGAAGTGGAGCACCTCTCTTATGGGGAGAGGCTGAGGGAGCTGGGTCTCTTGAGCTGGGAGGAGACTGAGGGGTGACCTCAGTAATGTCTATAAATATGTGAAGGGTGGGTGTTCGGAGGATGGAGCCAGGCTCTTCTCAATGTCATCTAGTGATAGGATGAGGGGCAATGGGTGTGAGCTGGAACATAGGAGGTTCCCTGTAAATATGAGAAGGAACTTGTTCCCAGTGAGGGTGACAGAGCACTGGAATGGGCTGCCCAGGGAGGTTGTGGAGTCTCCTTCACTGGAGGTGTTTAAGACCCGACTGGATGTGTTCCTGTGTGACTTGTTCTAGGTCTTGCTGCTGTGTCAGGGGGACTGGACTAGATGATCTTTCGAGGTCCCTTCCAATGCCTAATGATTCCATGATTCTGTGATTAAACAACTGCACAAACCCAGCAAAAAGACCTCACTGTGTCATGTGCTGAGCGGAGGCAGGATGTGGATCTCAGGTGTTCCTGCTGGTTCCTGCATCAGTGGGCTGCCCTATCTGGTCGCTCAGCGCTTGCTTGCTTGCTTGAAGCCCCAGGCCTTGGGAAGGGTGCCTGTGACCCAGACGTAAGGGGAGCACTTTGCTGGTGTTGCTCTCTTTTCACAAAGTGCTTTTTCTTTTCTTTTTTAATTCTCTCCTGTAAAAAGAGAGACCGAAGACCTCTGAAACCTCAAAGCCCTCTCCTGCACTTGCTCAGCTTCGAGGTAACGATTCCTGGCTCAGCGACTGCGGCTCTCAGCATCTCTGAGCGACAGCTCTCTGGGGCGCACCTGGTGTGGCCTGCTTTTGCTACGAAGAGCCTCAGATGTGTGTTTGCTGGGGCGGGTTTGTAGGGGGGTAGATTGGTATCTGCTTCGGGGAGGCGCAGTGTCTTGTTCTGAGGCTTTGCCAGGGCTGGGCTATGCGTGAGTGGGGGACGGTGAGCGCTGTTTTGTCACTGTGGCTTGTGAGCGAAAGGGCCTTCAGGGGCATGGACGTCGTGGTTGCTGTCAGACAAGCAAGCACGGACCCTTTCATTCCCCAGAGCATGGGAACAAGTCTGTGTAAAAGGGCTGTTCAAGCCATTTTGCAACCAGCTAGGACCAGCATTTATGTTCTAAAACATAGATGGGTCTTAGAAAGACTGTGAGGTCTGCCAGCAGTCAGTTGACTTGAACAAGGACGAAGGGTTGAAGAAATTCAATAGGAAAAATCCCAGCTGACTCCTGATATTAACCTGGCCTGAGCACGATGCAGCACATTCTGCACTGCCAGAGGTGAGCAGAGCAGCGAGCAGGCTTCCTCCCTCGCTTACCCTGTGTCCTGCCTACTGGTACCAGAAAAATCACGGGCACTCTGACGGGCAAAAGTGGTTCCCAAGATGTCCCCATCTGGCCTGAGGCTGTTGCCTCACAGCAGCCCAGGGAGAGCTGCTCTCTGTGGGAATTGGGAATTTTCTGGGGTTGCAGGATGCAGCAGCAAGAGGCTGGAATGAGAAAACTTGTTTGATTTGATGAAAGGATGGCAGGGATGTGTCATATGCTGGGGCTGCTAGGATGACCATGAGCCAGAAGTGTGCTCTTGTGGCCAAAAGGGCCAACAGAAATAAATGTTACAGCATCATAGCTCCCCAAACTTTCAGTCCTTGTATAATGACCATTGTGTTAGAAAAACCATTTGCATCTGTCTTGTAGCTGTTGTTTAGCACTACACGCCTCTTGTGTGTCCCTCAAGATAGGCACTGAGCCTTCTTCGGGACTCAACTTACTCTCATTGAATCAAATGACCTGTGCTAACTGGTGCTGAGATCAGTGGTGTGGAGAATTAACTCACCTCCTTACAGAATCCAGTCTTTCAAGGGAAGATAACAGGGCCCTTACTTACATTTACGTGTGTTTATTTCTCCATTTGGATGTGATAAACCTGAATGTAGTCGTCTTGGGTGCCTGAGGAACTTTACACTTGAGTAACTTTACTTGAGTCGGCTTGAGGAACTTTACTTTTGA
The DNA here is from genome assembly GCA_013400115.1 of Rhinopomastus cyanomelas. Taxonomy (NCBI): domain Eukaryota; kingdom Metazoa; phylum Chordata; class Aves; order Bucerotiformes; family Rhinopomastidae; genus Rhinopomastus; species Rhinopomastus cyanomelas. The sequence continues at coordinate 74,880 of VXBP01008309.1, read as the reverse complement.
GTTACTTGAGCTGGCTTGAGTAACTTTACACTTGAGTAACTTTACTTGAGTCGGCTTGAGGAACTTTACTTTTGAGTTACTTGAGCTGGCTTGAGTAACTTTACACTTGAGTAACTTTACTTGAGTCACCTTGAGTAACTTTACACTTGAGTAACTTTACTTGAGTTGGCTTGAGTAACTTTACACTTGAGTAACTTTACTTGAGTCACCTTGAGTAACTTTACACTTGAGTAACTTTACTTGAGTTGGCTTGAGTAACTACTTTTTCAGTCTGTGAAAACAGGGTAACTTCCCCTCATGGCTTTCAAGGGATAGGTTGAAACAATCAGTGGCATCTAATGGCTAATCTGGTGGGGTAACAGTTTGCTTAACGGGATTAACTCCATGATTGCACGGACAAGGAATTCCCAGAGGCAGAAGTGAGGCGACTGCAAAGCACCTCAAAGCTGTATTTGCCCCTAGTACCTTCCCTGTTCCCCTCTTTTGAGTAAGAACCACACAGCAAGTCCAGATGTGAATGAACTATAATCAAACCTAATCTCAAAGCAGCAGTTGTATCAGGGGAGAAGAGTGTTTTGATTTCTACAAGCCCATGCATTTTGTGGGCAGCCCAGCTTTGTGTCATGAGGTCTAAGTAGTACAAGGTCACTCTTGGGGCTGGAAAAGACCTGTGAGATCACCAAGTCCAAGAAACTGTTCTGTGGCAAGAAGAAATTTTAATAGCTAGAAGCAGAAGAAGGATTTTCGTAGAGAGTATCTAGCAGAAGTGAATGTAGTGGTAAGGATCCTTCTCATGTCTAGGAGGAAATATCTTTCCTGTGGGCATTTGGTCATTGAGCAGTTTTTCACCCCACACAGCAGAACGTTTCCGCTCCTTCCAACACCGTGCTTCGAGTAAGGCTTAGCTGAGCTCCCAGCGCGGTGCAAGACGGAGCTCGTGTAAGGTGCCTGTGCATTGTACCTCCACCTCAGCTGCACAGAGAAAGTGAACGAATGCAGTTTCCAGGCAGCCTGTCTATCTTAGTGCACATCTTAGCGGCTCCTTGATAAGGCCTTTGTGGGGACAGAGGGGGTGTTCAAAGTAAACATGATACGAAAATTGCTACTAAAGCACTACAGACCTTAACATGTTTCTTGAGAGGTACCGGCTATTAGATCAGTGTGGAGGTAGTGCAGTGCTTTGATGACACAAAGCTGGGTGGTGTCACTGACACCCCAGCAGACTGTGCTGCCATTCAGCGAGACCTGGACAGGCTGGAGAGCTGGGCTGAGAAAAATCTAATTAGCTATAACAAGAGTAAGTGCAGAGTCTTGCATCTGGGCAAGAACAACCCCAGGTACCAGTATAAGCTGGGGACTGACCTTTTGGAGAGTAGTGTAGGGGAGTCCTGGTGGACAGCAGGATGACCATGAGCCAGCAGTGTGCTCTTGTGGCCAAGAGGGCCAACAGCATCCTGGGGTGGATCAGAAGGTGGGTGATTAGCAGATCAAGAGAGGTTCTCCTGTCCCTCTACTCTGCCTGGTGAGACCACATCTGGAATCTTGTGTCTAGTTCTGGGTCCCTCAGTTCAAGAAGCACACAAAACTGCTGGAGAGAGTCCAAAGATGACGAAGGGAGCGGAGCATCTCCCTGGTGAGGAAAGGCTGAGGGAGCTCAGTCTCTTGAGCTTGGAAAGAAGGAGTCTGAGGGATGACTGAGGGAGCTGGATCTCTAGGTTGGAGAAGAGGAGACTGAAGGGTGACCTCATTAATGTCTATGAAGATGTGAAGGGTGGGTGTCAGGAGGATGGAGCCAGGCTTTTCTCAATGTCATCTGGTGATAGGACACGGGGCAATGGGTGTGAGCTGGAACAGAGGAGGTTCCACATAAATATCAGAGGGAGCTTCGGAAGAAGTGAGGGTGGCAGAGCACTAGAAGGGGCTGCCCAGGGGAGTTGTGGAGTCTCCTTCTCTGGAGAAGTTTAAGACCCACCTGGATGTGTTCCTGTGTGACTTGGTCTAGGTGATTCTGCTGTGTCAGGGGCATTGGACTGGATGATCTTTTGAGTTCCCTTCCAATCCCTAACACTCTGTGATTCTGTGATTCTGCTCAATCTGGTGAGTACAAGATCTGCAAAAATTTCATTGCTGTGTCAAATTCTTCTTCAGCCCTTCTGAAACCAGCGTATCCCAGAACTGTGTGAAGCCTCGGGGTCTTTTGTGCATTCCTGCTGCCATCCCACCTTGTTTATCATGTGGAACATGAATCAATCACACCAGCATTAAATGCTGACAGCAATCGATGGCGATTGCCTGGACAGAGGTGGGGGGGGGGCAGAATTTGACCTGTGCTGGTCACACAGGCTGACCAGGAGTGTTCCTGTGGGTCACTAAAGCTTTGTGCAGCGCTGTCTGTAAACATCACCAGCAAATGACCTCTGAAGTTGACCCTCCTTTCACAAAATAACAGAACATTGGGGATTGGAAAGGACCTCGAAAGGTCATCTAGTCCAATCTCCTAGTAACAAGATATCCCCTAATAATAATAAGAGATGGAATAATAATAATAACAATGGAAACCATGAGGCTGAACTTGAAATGCAGAAATAAACAGCTATAAATAAAATACAACAGGAGAAACCCTGTGCCAGCTCCCCATATAAAGAGTAGAGCCACTTCAGTTCAACTTATGCCCTAAATATAGGCTCCGGTAACTGAAGCTCCGTTCATCTCAGCAGGGCTATTTATTGCCTGGAGTACGTTTCCCTCGTTCCAGCTGCGCGTTACCATCTGGGAATGGATGGAGCAGTACATGTTGTCCTACAGGGGTCACCGGGGGTAAATCGGTGTTTGCTGTCGGGGTGAGGGCCAGATTCCTGCACAAATCCTGTGAGGGGCAGCTGATGGAACTGGATGGGGTTCAGCCTGGAGAATCATAGAATCATTAGGGATTGGAAGGGACCTCGAAAGATCATCTAGTCCAATCGTAGAGACTCTGTGGTTCTATACAGCTCCCTAAAAGGAGGTTGTAGCAAGGCTGCTGCTGGTCTCTTCTCACAAATTATTGATGATACGATGAGGGGAAATGGCCTCAAGTTGCATCAGGGGAGGTTCAAGAAGAGTTTCTTAGGAAGAAGTTCTTTCATGAGGGAGTGGTTGGGCACTGGACCAGGCTGCCGGGGGAGGTGGTGGAGTCTCCATACCTGGAGGTGCTTAAAAACTGAGTAGCTGAAGCACTTGAGGCCATGGTGTAGGGGTTAGGGAGCTGTTGGGATGAGGGCTGGAGCTGATGTCCGTTCCAGCCAGGATGATTCTATGATTCACTCAAAATCTGTGCGTAACCTCTTTTTGTTTGCTGTTGCCTGCGGATGAGAAAACACGTCTTTAGCTGTTTCCCTTTTTCTTATCCTTAAGCAATCTGAGAGATTTTTTCTAAACTTGGGTGTAGTCCCTCAGGTGCCTTCAAATCAAATGTCTTGAGGATGGTGTAGCAGCCACAGCTGTACCACTTGATGGAGGACCGCGGCAGGGAGTATTAATGGGGACATCAAGCCACTCCCCAGTGCCCCACTTGCAGGTCCCAAATTACTAAGAGCCCTTTCACTTTAGCAGTGCTTTGCTCTGCCATAAAGTTCTAGCTGTGTAGCTGTGGAGTCTCCTCTCTGGAGACGTTTAAAACCTGCCTGGATGTGTTCCTGTGCAACTTGGTCTAGGTGATCCTGCTGTGGCAGGGGGATTGGACTGGATGATCTTTCGCGGTCCCTTCCAATCCCTAGTGATTCTGTGATGCCATGATTCTGTGTTCTCAAATTAAAGAAAGCTTTTCAGAGGTGGAAGAGACAACTCCTCGTTTTCTCAAGGGGAATTTGTGAGGATTTGCTCCAGGACCGGTTGCCGAAGGGTTCTGTTGAGGCGAGGTTGATTGTGGCATTTCCGTTCTGTGCTAGCTCGTCCACTCACTTCTCTACGACGCGTGTGAAACCCTTCGTGTCCAGCGATGTTCTCAGAGTGGGATAGTCCACAAAGTTGTTATTGCTGAGGTAGTGTTTGGTTTTCACAACGCTGTAAGGAAGAACGTGCAGGGAATTCGTATCAAGCCAAGTCCTTCATCGACCACTCTCCTTACTTGGCAGGTAGCTGCTGTTGCACAGGGCTTTTTTGGTCTGTAGATCTCCCAGCACATGCAAGAGAGCACACGCAGGGCTCTTCATTAACTGGGTCAGCAGCAGGGGACTGAAGGTCTGCGCTGGAACTTCTCGCTACCCCATGTGCGTAGCTAGTTCACGGTGCGGAGCCTCAGCCGTTAGGGCTGCTACAACCTTCTTCCTGCCCGGTAACCTGGGGCTGCCACTGCCTGTCTGAGATGGTTTAACTGTTTCTCTGCTTGACGTTAAGCTTCACTGGTAATTTCTTCACTCTCAGAAGCCTTCTTGCAAGTGGGTACAGGGGCTGCAATGAAAACATCTTGACACTGCACAAGTCTTAAAACATCCGGCTCCCAGTCATCCCGCAGGACGGGCTAAAGGAGCCCTGGCAACCTTTTGGTGGCTACACATGTGTCTGCCTTCCTCACGCTTCCATCGTATTTATCTCTTGGAGAACTTATATGAGGAATGTGTCTAAAGCCTTGGATGGCAGCTGCCTGGGGTCTGCAAAATGTTTGCTGTAGGCTTAACCTAAAAAAGTGAGTGGCTTTTATTAAGAGGGGCTTGGTGGCCCTTTCTGCTACTGGCTCTTTTGGCTTGGTTAGGTCTGGTGCTGTGAGTGAGCTTAGGTGGACATTGAAGGTGGAGAAAGCAAAAAAACCACCTGGTTTAATCCCCGCGGGCGTAAGGTCACGGCTTTGACTGTGCATCGAGGGTTGTAACCACAACTACAACCTGATTGTAATTTTCAGTGTGTTTGTAGGGGTTTGGAGGCTCAACATGTGCTTTAACTAGACCCATCTTCTTCAGGGTAGAGGACTACTTGGAAGAGTTCAGTCCACGCACCTCAGCTCCCTGGGAATCCCAAAGACACTACATGCTGCAAGGCTGAAGAAAGAGGTGCCAAGTCAGACACAAGATGCTGTTGATGGCATTCAGATGGGGTTCTCTGTTCAGGGAGCATCTCACAGACGTGGCAGATGTTTCCCTTGCACTTACGGTGGCGCTTTCAAGCGAGAGCTTAGGAAAAGCGGTGATCTGATAGACGACGTTTGTCCCTTTGCGGCATTACAATATTTCCCTTCTTTTGAATCAGTTTCTTCCCAAATCAATCAGAAGGAATCCTGCTGTATTTGAATGTCATGGCAGCACCTCTGTGAAAGAGATGCTGGAAGGAGTATGGAGGGCTCACGAGGACCCTAAAGCACTCTAACCCGTGTTTCTGTGGTGCTAACCCTGGCAACAAAAGAGTGAAAGATAAGGAGCGGAAATGCTCTTCTCTATTCCATGTAGTTACTCTGGGTGTGTGACATCGGGTGTTATAACCTGAATTCTGGTTGCTTCAGGAGCTGGCTCCTTGGCTTTAAAGCCCTGGACAGCAGTGAACCTTCAACAGAATTTCATGGGCATGAGCTGTGCTTCTGGCCATGTTGGGTTCCACAAACACGTGTCTGGGCCCCTCAGTTCCAGAAGAACAAAGAACTGCTGGAGAGAGTCCAGCACAGAGCCACAGAGACGATGAAGGAAGTGGAACATCTCCCTACTGAGGAAAGGCTGAGGAAGCTGGGTCTCGAGCTTGGAGAAAAGGAGACTGAGGGGTGACCCCATTAATGTTGATAAATATGTGAAGGGTGGGTGTCAGGAGGATGGAGCCAGGCTCTGCTCAGGGGCATCTAATGACAGGACAGGGGGCAACAGGTGTGAGCTGGAACATGGGAGGTTCCACATCAATCTGAGAAAGAACTTCTCAGTGAAGGTGACAAAGCACCCTGGAAGGGGCTACCTGTGGGGGTTGTGGAGTCTCCTTCTCTGGAGATGTTTAAAACCCACCTAGCCATGTTCTTGTGTGACTGGCTCCAGGGGATCCTGCTGTGGCAGGGGGATTGGACTGGATGATCTTTCAAGGTCCCTTCCAATCCCCAATGTTCTGTGACCATAGAATCATTAAGGTCACCGCTGGTGGAGGACGGGGACATCTGAGAAGTCCCACCTGCTTTGTCCTGGCAGCTCTTGGCTGTTGGGAAAAGGCACTACAGTTGCTGCCTTTGGACATCTTTGTGCACAACTGCAGTCGTGTCAACAAACCTCTTGTGCTGGTGTTTGCTTTTACGGGCTTCAGTGAGAAACTCAGCTCCAGGGAAGGTAAAACTCCTCACTTCTGGCTCCGTGGCTGGCTCTTGGGAGCACCTGGAAATCAAACTCTTCAGGGAATCGCTTAATGAGGGTCGTGGGAGAGAGAGAATTTAGCGATGGGCAGGTCTGATCTGAATTTATGAGTAGTTCAGCTTTTATGGTCTGTATTTCTTACACTCTTACTGGGAACAACTCAATCCAGATGCACACTGAGGCGCTGGAAGGGGAAGACCCTTCAGTGCCCCGGTGTGTTTGCGGTGTCGCCGCTGTGCTTCAGCGGTTTGCTGCCGCAGACCCCCTTTGGCACCAACTGCATGGAGACAGCTGTGGGGGCTAAGCCTGTAGCCTGCACAGCTCAGGGAGCATCCGATAGTGCCCGCTTTGGGAGTGGGCTGAGTGTGTCTGGACATGGATTTTGGGGCACCCCAACTGAGTGGGTGCCCAGCGGCAGGGGCAGGCAGTGGCTGGAGACTAACCCACAGTGACGTGCAGGAACACTGGCACTGAGCCTGGACGGGAGGGCTGGTGCTGCTTTCTGAAACCACACAGCACGAGGTGGGCTGCCACACAGCGCTCTCGGAGCGGGCGCCCACAGCACAGCCTCCTTCACTGGCCCTGGGCTTCTTCCTCTTTGGCTACCGGGGCTGCTATCGATCTGTTGCTAGAGAGTTTTTTCTCACTCGCTTGTTGCCAGCAATTGATGTGAACTGGGGTTTCTTGGGGGCTTTTTTTTTCTCCATCTAGACTTTAAAACTTGAAAAGCCACAGGGGGCTCTTGCAGGGGCGCTGGCAGGGCTGCTCTGGGGGCACAAGGGTGAGTAAAGCCAAGGGAGCTGTGCCAGCCTGAGGTCTGAGCTTGCCCACCTGCAGCTCACCCACAGAGCACCCAGCAGAGAGGAGAGCTGGGCTGCACCAGGGGTGGGAGGGAGGAAGGAAGTGCAAAAAGACCACAAAGGGAAATGAACTGCACAGGGAAGGATGATGAACGACATAGGAGCACGTGGAAGGCAACAGCAAGCAAACACCTTCTGCTTGCGATTCCTTCAGGCCTTGCTTCTCTCCCAGGCAAGGGCACCCCGGTGACCTTACCCTTGAGCCCTCGGTGTCGACGTGTGACCCAGCTCCTTTCTGATGCCTGGAGGGAGGGATGCTGTTTGTGTGCACCACGTTTAAGAGCTCAGCTTGCCATCATTTACAACATAACGCAACTGTGTTCCCCACTGGCCTGGGACTCGGCCCGAGCTCTGCTACGTGCCTGCACTTGGACCTTCTCCTTAGAGTCCAGCTGTGGTTGGCTGGACTGGTGAACCACTACTGTGTGACTATGGGAGAGATGCTGAGCAGCTGATAGCAGGGACTGAGCCATCTGTAAGGGGAACAGAGTGGACTTACTGGTGAAAGGTTTTCTGTTCGTGTTTTGCCCTGCATGAGGCAGCTGAATGTGACGGCAGAACGGTCCTGCTGCTGGAGTCACTTGGCACCTTGAAACACTGCACTGAGTGGTTCTGCTGCCCCCATCACAGGCAGATGGGAGGAATTGCCACACTTGGCTCACCTGAGGACAAGAAGAATCAAAGAATCATAGAATCATTAGGGATCAGAAGGCACCTTGAAAGACCATCCAGTCCAATCCCCCTGCCACAGCAGGATCACCTAGACCAAATCACACAGGAACACATCCAGGTGGGTCTTAAACGTCTCCAGTGACGGAGACTTCATGCCCCCCCTGGGCAGCCTGTTCCTGTGCTCTGTCACCCTCACTGTGAAGAAGTTCCTTCTTATATTGATGTGGAACCTCCTATGTTCCAGCTGACACCCACTGCCCCTCGTCTGGAGTTCAAAGTCCATCCCTCCTGCCTCTAGTTCTTTTTTGGTGATTAGTGGTCTCCAACACCCTCAAACTCACTGGGAGAGTGAGAGAACCCTCAGAGGGAAGATACTCCAGCTTTGCACTTACAACACATAACCTGGGGCATGGGAGATGCATACTTATGCTCCTCTACTGAATAAACCAGAGGACTGACTTCACCTCAGATCTCCATCTGACTATGGGGGTGTCAACCTTCCTTCGCATTTAACACACAACTTTGCCCAGAGAATCCCCTCCTCAAAACCCAGTGCAGACAGATGCAGTCTCATGCCCACAAGTTCTAGCTGCCCAGGGGGTTTGTGGAGTCTCCTTCTCTGAAGAGGTTTGGAGCCCACCTGGACGTGTTCCTGTGCAGTGTGATCTGGGCTGTCGTGCTGTGGCAGGGCGGTTGGACTGGATGATCTTTTCGTGGTCCTTTCCAATGCCCAATGTTCTGTGGTTCTGTGAGTTTCCTCCAGTGTACCTGACCCTGTGGTTCTTGCTCAGCTCTCCAATCCCTCTGCCAAGGGGCAGACTCACCCTCCCGCTGGTTATTTTGCCCGGCGGCGCTGCCGAGTGCCGGCATGCCCGGCGGCACGGCTGACCTTGCTTTCTGATGTGCCTGATGTTTCTGCGCAGGTGCTGTACAAGTTCTTGGACTGACAGACCCGAGACTCTGCTACTTACTGGATGGATTCCTCTTCATTTACGCGATCGTCGTGACGGCCCTTTTTGTGAGAGCAAAGGTCAGTCTGCCCAGACCCGATTTGCTTGGCTCAGCTGGAGGGGGGGTGGAGAAGCAGCACCTCATTTTTCATCTTTGTCTTCTTTCATTCCTGAGGCTCCTCCTCTTCTCTTGCCAGCCTGAGGAGTCTGGGGGAAGGTCTTCCTGACGGCTCATGACTGGAGGAGAAGAAAGTCTATGAGACAGGCACAGATGCAGTCAGAGAGGCTGGATCTCTTAGCTGGGAAATGCGCAGTCATCAGTGCCACGGTGGCTTCTGCCACTTGGCCATTGGACAGAGGGCACGTGGTAGGAGCTGCGCATCTTGCCCACTGCACAGTGAGAGTGCGATAGGCAAGGAAGGCTTGGCAAAGCATTGGAGGAGAAGTGTTAACCTGGCAAGGGAGCTGCCACAGCCATGGGGCACTAGCCAACTGCTCTTCCTCCCCTACCCAGAGAATGCCTTAAGTGTGCTGCTGTGGGGGCTACAACTGATGTGGTTTCTCCCACTGGGGTGGTTTCTCCCACTGGGGCTTCCTGAAGGTGAAGGAGCTGGAGCTGGAAATGGCTTCTGGTCAGAGTCATCATCCCTCACTGTTAGGTCTGGGAGCCCTCAATGTCCTCTCGCTGTGCCTGGCAACAAGTAAGCAGAGGAGGCAGCAGAAGGAAGGGGACAGCCATGCCTGTGGGTTCACAGGAGCCTTGCAGCTGAAAGCAGCAGAGGTTGGCAGCTGCAGTGCCACCATAAAGCACCAAGAAGCTGGTGGGGCATTTCCCAAGGGGTCTTTGTCTTGTCCCAAGCCTGGGGCTTTTATAGAAATTTTCCAAGCTGTGTCACATCTTTCTCCTTGCTGCCCAACTGAAGGAACCGTTAAGTAACTTGCAGTTACCGCAGGTGTGGAGTTAAAAAGCAGGGTCAGGTCCACCCTGTGCCCCAGTCCAGGAGGTTCCTCCAGTGCATTGGTGACAATTTCCTGATGCAGATGGTGGAAGAGCCCACTAGGAGAGGAGCGCTGCTGGATCCTGTACTCACCAAAAAAGAATGTCTGGTTGAAACAGTGAAGATTGAGGGCAGCCTTGGGTGCAGTGACCATGAGATGGTGGAGTTCAGGATCTCATGTGGCAAGAACAGAATAGCTAGCAGAATCACAACCCTGGACTTCAGGAGGGCCAACTTTGGCCTTTTCAAGCAATTGCTAGGGGACATCCCATGGGACAGGCTACTGGCAGGTAAAAGGGCCCAAGATAGCTGGTTAACATTCAAAGACCACTTCCTCGAAGCCCAAGATCACAACATCCTTCTAGGTAGGAAGTCAAGGAAGGGAGCCAGAAGACCTGCGTGGTTAAACAGAGAGCTGCTGGGCAAACTCAAGAGGAAGAAGAAAGCCTGTAGGTCATGGAAGGAGGGGATGGCCACTTGGGGTGATTATAAGGCTGTGGTGAGAGAATGTAGGGATGCAACTAGAAAAGTCAAGGCCTCCTTGGAATTAAACCTTGTAAGAGAGGTCAAGTGCAACAAAAAAAGGACTGAATGGAGCCACTGTCTCTGTGCTCATGGTATGATCTCTCTTCCAGCTTAGCCAGGCCCCTGACCTGCTTCCACACACAGGCCCAAATGATGTGTATAACGTAAGTAACCAGTGGGTTTTCTTTGCTTTGAAATCTGCCAGCCAGACAGACCCTTTTTGGGTGCTTACAGACAGCGAACTGCCCGTGGATCAGGAAAACTCTTGATGACCCAGCTAACAGAAGGGCTTCCGCTGAATGCGCAGCACAGCAGTTGTGAGGAATAAAGATGAAACCCAACCATGGCAGGTCCCGTAGTCACCTGGCTGGCTTGATGCTAGAGAGGTGCATGGGCTGTTAGGGTCCTGATTTCACCCGCTGAGGGTAAACCATGAACCCAGGCTGTTTCAGAGGCTGTGGCACACAACACCCATCTGTGTGTGTTACATGTCCCATCAGACTGTGACCTGCCATGTGCACGCACCAGGGTCTTGCCTGGCCCTCTGCAGTTGGCTTGTAGCTCTTGCTGGCCAACCGAAGACATGCTACCACTTATGCTGCTGATGCTGATATGAGCTAGAGAAAGAGCAAACACCCAGGGATGCTGTGGTGCTGCTGACTTTGGGTGACTGTAGCTCTTGTGTCACTGAGTGTGTGGGGCCTGAGCCAGCACAGCCTGGCTGTCCCTGAGCTTTCCTGTTACCCCACAGTGAGCCCTGTTGTACCATGTTCTACCTCTTCCACTGTCCCCTGATCACAGCCAGGGCCAGATGGTTCTTCAGGCAGCGAAACAGGGCAGACACAAATCCTGCCTGTGCTTCCCAGCCAAACTGCTCACTCACGGCAGCATCAGCCTCTATTTTTGCCGTGTTTAGTTGTCTTGTGATGTTAACTTTTTTCTCTCACACCGTTAACCAGAGCCACATCCTGTGGTGAGCTCTACTGTTTAACCGTGTCGTGTGTGAACGCCAGTGCCTTCTCTCCAGCCCAGCAAGCGCTGCCCGTCGCCTTCTCAGTAGCACTCTGCCAGCTGTGCTGTTCTGACCTGACATCTCTCCCTCACCCTCTTACCAGATAATCTTTCCCAGCTGAAAAATCTAGTGGGCACAAGCTTTCTGTAGCTTCCTGATGCAACTTGAGATGAGCTGCTCTGCAGAAAAATCAAGGTTGTGGATCTTCACCCACCAGCCGGAGAGGAAGTATTAAAGCCAGTCCTTCTGCCTTTAGCTCATGTCTATTGAACAAAGGTTCTTGACGCAGCGGCTTGCGCTTCTGTGCTGCACAGGCCACTCTGTCACTCCCATGGCCGAGCCACACACAGTTCTGCTGGCAGTTGCACTGAGAAGTGAAAACAACCTGAAGCTCGGTACTCACGAAGTTGGATGCCAAGCTGGGTTCTCTTTCTTTTCCTGGGTTAAATCAAGATCTCATTTTCTCACGGTTGTAACGTCCGCCACTGCTCTCTTGCTTCCCTGTCTCAGAAACTGTCTCGCGGACAGCGCGATGAATACGATGTTCTGGGGGCAAAGCAAGGCGCAGACCCCGAGCTTGGAGGGAAACACCAGGTAACTTCCTCCCATACATGCACCCTTCTGCTTTTAGCCTGGTTCCTTTCTTCTCATGTCTGACCCCTGCTGAGACACGCCGGCAGTCACCACACACTTGCCAAGAGCCAGCGCCTTCCTGGAGAGGGAACGACACAATCTGTGCAGCAGCTCAGGCAGCTGGCAGCGCGGTGGGGACCAGGGCCAAATCTCCCCCCCACACACCTTTGATCTTTGCTCCTTGCACCCTCATCACTTTGCCAAGAGCTTGCAGCCACTCTGACTAGGAAGTAACACCCAGCCTGGGGGCGGATGTGGAGCAGGCAAGGCAGCCGTGGGTGTTTCACAAGTGCTTGCTGCACATGATGCCATCAAACCAGTGTCGACAAAGCCAAGCGGCAGCCAAAACAGCCGCTTCTGTTGCAGAACCTGACAGGTTCAAAGGAAAAGGGAGGGGAAACCTGCATCAGCGTGCAGGGCTTGCCTGCGGGTGACAGCTGTAGGGACTGGGCAGAGAAGAGCAAAGTGTTATCAATTATTAAAATTAAATCAATTTTTCAGAGACCAGTTGTCTTGCAGGTGGAGGCAGGATGCACCACAGGCACAGCGTGTTCACTGTAGGGGCTGTAGGGCTGTAGCTGTAGCTTAGAGCAAGCGCACAGGCAGCGTGAGGAGGTGGAGGGTGGTGGTGCCTCATGTGGGCAACTTTCTGCCTTTGTTTTACAGCAGAGAAGAAAGAACCCGCAGGACACCGTCTACACTGTGAGTATGGAGAGTGGGAGGGAGAGGGCAGGAGGGAGGGAAAGCTCAAAACAGGAGATTCTGTTCTACAGAAGACTTTTTCCCCCCTTAGCCAAGCTCGGCTTTAGCTCAAACTTAACAGCTGCTCTCAATGACTTCTCCTCCTTTCCACCTCCACTTTTTCACTATAAAATTTATTCTCCCTCCACCATGACAGGAGAAAAAATTGACTGTCTGGGCGGATGGGGAAAAGAATTGGGATGGAGATACATGCTGATGCCTTTACAGTAATCCTTAAGAGTAAACCAGGGTTCAAGCAACCCTCACCCCATGCGACAGATGCTTCACGCACTTGTTCTTCAGCCTCTTCTGCTGCTCTCTTGACACAGGCCAAAGCCACTGCATCTGCGAGTGGCTGCTTTGGAGCATCTTGGTTTAATGGATTTATGTCTGGCTACTGTGGTGGTCTGTGCTCCAAACGACAGGCACGCGAACGCTAGGTCTGATGCGCGACCTCAGGTCTTTCGGGGTGTTCTGTACTTGCTGAGAAACGAGCTTGTTCTCCAGGCTGGCCTTCACTGTTAGTGGATCAGGCACTGCACTCACCGCGGGTCGCACACATTTGAGGACTGCTCTCCTGGAAGGAGGAAAGAAGGAAGAGCTCCTCTTTCTTAACCTTCACCCTGCAGCACAAGGCTTCCCTTTGCTCCGGGCCTGAGCTGTGTGCTTGGGTTTGCCTTCTGAAGAAGGGCTGCTCAAAGCTTTGCTTTGGCGAGCTGTGACTCTGATCCTTGGCTCCAGCCTAGATGAAGGACTTGGCTGAGGGTAGAGTTGCATGAAGTGTTGGGAGACAAAGGCGGCATCGATACACTGAGCACATCTGATCATGCATTTCATCTGCTTCAATGCACACTGGCCAAGTCCTAGCCCTGTCCCTTCTCCAGAAGATACTGAAGCTCTGAAGGCGAGGCAGGCCTGGAGGCACAGGCTTGGAATGCCATCACGCAGGGGCTGGGCTGGCTTTTCCAGCAACAGGCTGATTCTTTCCGACTTTCTGCTTGCAGTCACTGCAGAAGGACAACAGGGGCGAGGCATACAGTGAAATCAGAGTGAAGGGAGAGGTGAGTCCTACCTTCGTTCCTGGTGAAAGTCTGGGATGAAGAATTCTTCACTGCCACTCCCTGACAGAGCAGCAGCCACAGCTGCACACAGCTGCCTTGCACAGAGTCCCCACGCTGCACAGCACCCGCTGGCACAGCTGAGAGCTGCTCTCTGCAGTAACTGGTGCGTTCGGTACTGCAGTAACAAGTGCAGCTGTAGCACCACAGTAGCCATAAACCGAGGTGGAGATCACAGTGAGCTTGGTCCCATCACTTCTAGAAGCACAGCCTGTACCCCAGCAGTGGACCTGGGACAACCGAATAACCTCAAGGGAAAAGCTGCACCGTGTTTCTATGAACATTTCTGGTTTGGGGCGAGAGGGAACAGGGATGAGAACACCACAGCCCTAGCCTCATGCCAGAGATACCATCATGTAACAGGCTGCTGCGGTTTCAATCGTGGCGCACACTCCTTGTCCACTCTCTGCTGTGGTGAGGCAGTCATGATGCACCACGGATTTGAAGTGCCAGCTGCCATCCAGGAGGTAGTAAGCTCTGCTATCCCTGCTTCTCACCTGGGAATCTCCACCTCATGGTTGCTGTGCCCAGCAGCATCCTGTAACACTGGGAAGGCAGCAATTAAGGAAGCCCTTCCTCAGGGAAAGGGGGATCAGACGTTGGAATGCACTGCCCAGGGAGGTGGTGAAGTCCCCATCCCTGGAGGTGTTTAAGGACACACTGGATGTGGCACTTAATGCCCTGGTCTAGCTGATTGTGGTGATGTTAGCTCATGGGCTGGGCTGGATGACCTTAGAGGGCTTTTTCAGCCTCAATAATTCTGATTCCGTAAATGGATTCAAGGTGAATCATAGAATCATCATAGAACCATTAGGGATTGGAAGGGACCTCGAAAGATCATCCAGTCCAATCCCCCTGCCACAGCAGGATCCCCTAGACCAAGTCACACCAGAAGGCTTTTCTTTGTGCCTGGTTAGACCGGGTTATGCTCGTTTGTGTACTCTGAGCCTGTACCATGACAGTCCCACTATGCACTTGAGTAAAGCCTGTGTGACTGCTCTCAGCCACCCTTACCTGCAGTTCCTATGCACCTCCAGAGAGCTTACAAAATGTGTGCTGTGGGGTCTAGTTGCTTCTCCAAGTCTGCCCCACAGAGAGCAAAGTGCCCAGGGTATCAGCCCACAGCTCCAGAAACACAGCCCTGCTTCTGCCAAGTGCCTTCAGCCCACATAGCCATCGGTGGCTACAAGGATGCTGCCGAACCTCTGTAAAGAGAGTAAATCAAGGAAATAGCACTGCAACAGTCCAACAGGAAGTGTTGTCTCCTTCACAGCCTTTACACCATGCCTAGGCTGGTCCATGCCCAGCAGGCGCTTCCCCTCCTGCACAGGGGGGTCCGACTAAGCACAGCAGCTGCGGCTCAGTGCAGGATGGGGAATGTCAGGGGGTTCTTGCCTTTTGTGTCGCCAGGTTAACACCCATTAATCTCTCTCTTCCTTTCCCAAAGCAGCAGAGGCGGCGGGGCAAAGGGCACGAAGCTGTCTACCAGGTAAGCAACACATCCAGCACCATCTCCTCATCCATCCTTGGGTCTTAACTGTAGCCTGTAGTTGCACATGCAGCTGTACTGTGAGCGATGCAGACAAAGCAGCTTTCAAAGCACCTTTCTGAGGGCAGTTACTCAGATTCAGGGCAAAGACCACACTTTACTTTAATGAAGTGGCTGCATGTTCTAAACACAAATGGATGAAATTGTTGAGTTACTCTGGTAGAGCCATCTGCACAGTCCTGCACCTTGGAGAAGCACCTCTCGACTGTGGCAGAGACAGTGCTGCCTCAGGACTCTATATAGCTGACATGGAAACCTTTAGGTTGCCAAACAGCTCTTGTGATTCAAAGCACCGGTGGTTCAGCCCATGTCCCTGTAGGGCACAGAGCACAAACTAGTCAGTACTTCAGTACCTTGGGGCACTCACAGCAGGGCTGAGTGTTGCACACACGTACTCACAGAATGGCCAGGACTGGAACGGGCCATAAAGATCATCAAGCCCCAAGCCCCGCGCAGAGGCAGGGACACCTTCACTAGATCAGATTACTCAGTGGGTCAAGGAGCCTACTGATAAGGACTTACTTTGGGCCACCATGCATAGTTGTTCCAAAATCTGTTTGGCTTTCTGAAGAAGCCTGCTCAATGACATCCTGGTCTCAAAATGACCAAAAATTAACACAAAAGTGGCTCTTACGATGCAGCACGTGCCAGGGAGATGACCTGTAACGTGGTTTATTTGTAGCACTTTCTTCAAACCCATTCTGCTGAGTCCCAGGTAGCACTTACTGGCTGCCTTACCCACCACACGTAGCAGTGAGGGGAAGCTTAAAGTTTCACAAGCAGGCAGCACCTGATATGTTGCTACATCCTCACTCTTCAATGCTCCAGTTATCCCAGCTCTGGCAGCACCTTGGGCTGATCTGCAACTCTGCCACACCTTCTACTGCCCCACTCTTGGAGTAGTTGGCTGCAGCAGTGATCTCTAACAGCCACATTACTGCTGACTTACCACTACCAGAGCAGGCTGGCGAGGGGGAGGAACGCTGCACCGTGGGACAGGGTGTGAGGGGATCCCTTCTGGGCTTCAGAGCCACCTGCAGCCCTGCTGCCAGCTTACCTGGAGTTGTATCTGATGTCCCTTCCAAATGAAAGAGAAGTCATCATAGAATCATCATCACAGAATCATCATCAGAGAATCATCAACCAGAGAACAAAGTTCATGATTTGATGTCTGTTCACTTAGTTACCAGACAAAGTTCACTGTAGCATCAGTTAGCTCTTACTAGTCGATAACATGCAACTAAAACGTGCTCTAAAGATCTGTGTAACTGCTTAGGATGAGTTGCTGTACTCATGTGACAGTTCCCTGAAGGCAAGATAAGGCAAGATGCATCCTGACAACTGAAAGTGATTCATACCACACAAAGGCTAAGGAACCACTCAGGAACAGAAAATCTTCTGTAGGGAAAAAATCTAGAATGATGCTAGTGAGCCCTGCTCTTGACAAGTCAGGAGTCAATGTCTGGGCCTCTCTGTTCAAGAGGGATGTGGAGCTGCTGGAGGGAGTCCAGCATAGAGCAACGAGGATGATGAAGGAACTGGAGCACCTCCCTTACGAGGAGAGGCTGAGGGAGCTGGGTCTCTTGAGCTTGGAGAAGACTGAGGGGTGACCTCATTAATGTCTATAAATATGTGAAGGGTGGGTGTCAGGAGGATGGAGCCAGGCTCTTCTCAGTGTCATCTAGTGATAGGATGAGGGGCAATGGGTATAGCTGGCACATAGGAGGTTCCCTGTAAATATGAGAAGGAACTTCTTCCCAGTGAGGGTGACAGAGCACTGGAACAGTCTGTTCAAGGGGGTTGTGGAGTCTCCTTCTCTGGAGAGGTTTAAGACCCGCCTGGACGTGTTTCTGTGTGACTTGTTCTAGGTGATTCTGCTGTGTCAGGGGGACTCGACTAGATGATCTTTCGAAGTCCCTTCCAATCCCTACTGATTCTATGACAGCACTCACCTGCTTTTCTCTTTTCCAGGGACTCAGAACAGCAACCAAGGACACTTACGACGCTCTCCAAATGCAGCCTTTGCCCTCCCGCTAAGCAGGAGTCACCGAGGGGATGGGCAGGGGGTGAGGCACCCACCTGTTCTGGGGAGTAGAGGGAGGAAGCCCTTGCTCATCCAAAACAAGCACTGTATTTTCTCAGGGCAGCTGCCTGCTTTGGCTGGCACTCAGAGGAAGTATGTCTGGGCTTGGTCAGTCCCTTCTCCCTTCCCTCCTGACTCATGTAACTGCGAGCTTTAGCTATTAAAATGTGCCTACCTGTAAAGCTGTTTCCAGTGGCAGTGGTTACTAGATTGATTTCTGTAAGGTGGGTGTCGTGGGGCCAGATCACACCTACTAACACAACTGCTTCCACAGCTCTTACTTTCTGTCCAGGCCCATCGGGACACGTGATTATGGTTTCACTGCAGTACAAGAGCATTGGGGTTAGGGTTAGTTATTTCCTGTGGTATTTACGACTGTTTGACAGTGGCCAGCTACAATTTTTGCTTTCAATTTACTTTAAGAAAACTGCTTCAGAGGAGGACAACCTTTTTCTTTAATTGTAAGATGTGAAGCAGAAGCCAGCTGAGCTCTGTCTTTTCAATACAAAGAGCACTAAGCTGCAAGGCAACGGCACTGCCGCTCATCTAGCGCCTGGAGCTAAACAAGAGGCAGGAAACCTGCATAAGGGACTTTGCAGAAGGCTGAAACGCCCCCAGTACAATGAAAACACAGAGTATGGACTGACAGACTAACACGGGGAAATGCCAGGGAAACTCACCCTGGAGAATCCCACTTGGCTGAAGGGTTTGGCTGCAACACCTACAGCTGCCACTGCAGAACAGGCCTCCCCTCGTAGGAGCCCATACGGCAATTTATCTTCTGGGCAACAGAAACTGCACAGAAGCCAGTGTAGATGCAGTTTCCAAACCCATCCACCATCCCTTTAAAAGCTGATGTGGGTATCACTGCAGGGGTACTGCGCCCCGACGCCTTTGTGATGGGCTAATAAAGGTTGTGTCCAAGACCGGTGTGTGTGCAGCGAGCTGCTGTGGGGGTGGTACGAGCTCATCAGCTGCTGCACCCGCTTACACCCAGCAGCAGCATTTGCTAGGCGAGCCGAGGAGGACGGCAGTCTGCCAGGAGCTTCGGAACACGGCCTGGGAGTGCGGATCCCACGGTGGGACAGCGCTGCCCCGTTACAAAAGGGACACTCAGCTCTTGCTGTACCGTCAGGAACAGGACTGGGCAACCTGGCAAGGACAAAGCAGCCCAGCAAAAGGAAGGGTATTTGAACCTGGGTCAGGAGCTGACCCGGTCGTCCTGCCAGTCGTTACAGAGAGCAGAGGTGCTGCTGTGGGCACTGCCCAGCTGAGGTCACGCGGTCATTTCTTACAGGACTGGACCAGCAGCAGGAAAACGGGATGAAACAGCTTCTGTGGAAGTGCCAAGGCTGTGGCTAACTGCCAGTGGTAACACTGTACCTGCAGCAGGGGCTTGCTGCTGTGGGCAAACTTTCCAAAGACACTTAGTGCAAAAAGAAAAGTGAGCGGAGACGTCCCCTGCGCAGTCACAGACGGTCCTTACAGAGCGTTTCCTGCAGCCTGTGTCCTGTGCTCCTGCCACGACACAAACCAGACAGAACCAGGTGATACCACAACAGCAGAGTCGACAAGCACACTAGCATGGCTCTCACAAAACTTGTGCTTGATGTAAGAACAAAGGCTACTGAAAATAGATGCAAGATGTGAAAGTCAAAGGTTTTGGCAGCCATCAAACAGCTCCACTAAACTCCGGGGAAGAAATTCTCAGGGAAAAAATATCACCTTTAGGCTCTTTCATATATAAAGGGGATCTTGATTTCAGAAAGCATCCGATGCTCATTTCTGGGACACTCACCACAGGTGTGAGCTGAGTCTTGTCTCTGCCACCAGGAAGCAGCCTATGGTGTCTTGCCTTTTAAGAGAGAAGCTGACAATTAAAGTGGAAGAACAGCTCCAAGCAGAGTCCTGGAAGGCCTGGGCTTTCCTCCATTTTGACAAGACAGGGAGCATCTTGCATCTGGGCAAGAACAACCCTGGGTACCAGTACAGGTTGGGGACTGACCTGTTGGAGAGCAGTGTAGGAGAAAGGGACCTAGGGGTCCTGCTGGCCAGCAGGATGACCATGAGCCATCAGTGCGCTCTTGTGGCCAAGAGGGCCAACAGCTTCCAGGGGTGGATCAGAATGGGGGTGGTTAGCAGATCAAGAGAGGTTCTTCTCCCCCTCTACTCTGCACTGGTGAGACCACATCTGGAATATTGTGGCCAGTTGTGGGCCCCTCACTTCAAGACGGATGTGGAGCTGCTGGAGGAAGTCCAGCGCAGGGCATGATGAAGGAAGTAGAGCACCTCCCTTATGAGGAGAGGCTGAGGGAGCTGGGTCTCTTGAGCTTGGAGGAGACTGAGGGGTGACCACATTAACGTCTATAAATATGTGAAGGGTGGGTGTCAGGAGGCTGGAGCCAGGCTCTTCTCAATGTCATCTAGTGATAGGACGAGGGGCAGTGGGTGTGAGCTGGGACACAGGAGGTTCCATATAAATATCAGAAGGAACTTGTTCCCAGTGAGGGTGATGGAGCACTGGAACAGGCTGCCCAGGGGGGTTGTGGAGTCTCCCTCACTGGAGACATTTAAAACCCACCTGGATGTGTTCCTGTGTGACTTGTTCTAGGTGATCCTGCTGTATCAGGGGGATTGGACTAGATGATCTTTCGAGGTCCCTTCCAATCCCTAATGATCCTATGATTTCATGAAAGAACAGCCTTCTGGCTCCAGGGGGAAGAGGAATTAGCCTTCCCCTGGCACAGTAAAAAACTACAAAGAAGCACATACATGTTAAAACACTTGGAAAATGGTTTAATGATGTTTACAACAGAAATGAACTGTACAATTACAGTAAGTTTAATATATATAAAAAATTACAGCAGACAAATGCATCTACACAAAATCTACCTTTTCATTCTGATTTACCATAATCTACACAATCTCTCTCAATGCCCACAGCTATCTGCAGGCAACACTGGGAAAATAATAACAAAGGACATCTTTAAAGAGACAGCATTTCGCCTTCCTCCTCACCTCTAGTGTGGTCAGCAAGGTTTTGAAATGTGTGGGACTCTCACATTTCAAGACTCTAGAAAAGCTTGGGTTGCGTTCGGGTACGGGTACTCCCATAAGGCCCTCGATGTCAAGTGTTCTGCTGACCTGAGGCGTGCAGGTACAGCGTATGAGGAAGGACAGGAGAACAAAGCCCTCCCAGCCAGTGTCAGCAGGCAGTTACACAGAGCAGTGAAAGCGTTAAGACAAAAAATTTGCCTTCTTTAGAAAGAAAGTGAAAAGGGACTGCCCAGATACTACAGGCATCCACACTCCTCGTCTCTGAAAACTACTGTTGGATTCAGGAGAAACGGCCTGTTTCCCAAAGGCCGAGCCCTCCTGCAAAGATTCGTTCTAAAACAAAGGTGTCAGTATTTTTTAAAAGAGAAGGTAAGCTACGTCGTCTTTGGCCCATCCCTTAAAAACAGTGAAAACCCCTTTAGGCTGAGAACCTCAGGTCAAGGGGAAAAATAAAGAACATGCTGTCTCTTTAAAAACAAAGAAAGAATCCCAGCTGGGAGCAGCCGTCAGTGAAAAATGCGATCCAAATTGGCGGTCTGGTGGAAATTCCTCACGGAATATTATGTACAGTTTAAAAACCCTTAGTCGTTGTTTATTTCTCTCATTTATGAACACCTAGGCAGTGAAAACTGTCATGTTAATACGTACATAGACACACCCAAAACATACAAAAATACTATTATTTCAAACTACTAAGAATAGGACAAGTTCAGTTTTCTCCATGCTATGACTTTAAGAGCATTACACTGAAACAAACAAGAATTTAAACGACAATTTTTTAATATCCCAGAAATATACCAAAATATACATCTAAGCTTTGGAATTACTGAGGTTAGACTAATGCAAGTGCTGGGTAATCGTACTTAATACACAAGTCTAAGGTTCTGCAGGAAAGAAATTATCTTTGGTATCTGCATCAGGCTAATAATATTAACATTTGGATTTTGCTTTGGGATAGAGCTTGTATGACCCTAGAACCAAACACCCCCCAATCAACTGAGATTAAAAAGATCCATGTAAAAAGTTCCTCCATTTGCAATCCCCCCCCCAAAAGTTAAAAAGTCACAGGCATCTACCTAGCATAAAAGGTTGAGAAATACAATGCATAGTTGCACAGTGGTGCTGCAAAAATAAAAGAGATCTAGGAAAAAAGGAACTAGAGGAGAAATGAAAAGCTGCTTCTTCTTCTTTCAGGGATTTCTCACAACAGGACAGCCTCTTCCAAGCAGTGACAGGGGGAGGGGGGAAGCTCAGAAGTGCACCTCAGCGTGTATTAATCAACATCACCCAGCCCCAGAGGGTTAAAGCACCCAGCAGAGCAGCCAATCCTGCACCCAAGTCTTCAGCTCCTCAACCCACCTGTGAAGCCCCCAGCCACCCCTTCCCAGAGCCTTCGCTCCAGATTTTGCCCCGGGGAGGGTGAGTTTCTCCCAGAGTGTTTTGCAGGCAGGGTCTGGGGCAGCACCCCCTCACCAGGGGCAGCTCCTGGGACCAGGACCCCAGGCTCACCCACCTTACCCCGGCCAGGACAACCTCACAGATGGGCTTGGTGCTGAAGACGCCCTTTGTCTTTGGTTTGTTTGTTTGTTTTGAGTTTATACAATCATTAGGAAATCTTTGGTTTTGGCTGGAAATTTCAAAAGAACAAAACAAAACAAAGAAACCGCTCCCTCCCGACTTAGAGCAGCCACCGTGACCTGACAAAGCTTCTCTTTTCCCACAGGGGATGGGGAACTACATTCAAATAAAGATGGACCGGGTTCAGGATGCAGCTTCTGGCCAAGTTGAGGAGTGGGGAAGGGATCCAGGATTGTCAAATAATAAAGAAGAAAATTAAATACGTGGAGATTTCTTTTTCTCTTTTCCTTTTTTCCCCCGTTTTTGGTCATGTTAAACGTGAGCAGCGTGGACGCAGCACTGGACTGGGAGCACCTCCGGGCCCTGGAGTTCAGCGCAGCCCTGGGGTCGGGAGAGGCAGCGCAGGTGGCCCTCTTCCACAGACAGTGGAGGGAAGGGGGTGGATATTCACAGACTAATCAAGAGGACCCCTTGTAACCAAAGGAAGTAAGATAAGATTGCAATTTGCCCTCACTTTGCAGTAGCTTTTAAGCAGCGACATTCAGAGGCATATGGGGCTCACTCCCCAGGTTGCAGGTCACGGGGTGCTATAGGCCAGAGTTCAGTGTTAATCAAAGGAGGGAGGGCAGACTTGGCAACTCTGTAGGGTTTGGAGAAAGTTAAAGCAAGTTACTCAGTTACGAGTTAGAAATGAGGTATACGACAGCTCCTGTACCTGTGGCGGATAAACACCCCACACCTATTCACACCTAGCCTTAGATACTACCACAGAGGAAGGAAATGGAACAACGGCACTGGCAGGGACGAAAAAGCTACTGCCCGGGTCCTTCCCACAGGCTGCTGGCACACGGGGTGCCCCACGGGGACCAGCGCTGCTCCAGACCTCTTCAGAACACCCGGGGGCAGCTCTGCAGCGATCCCTTCCCTTCCCTATTTTGCAGGGAGGCCCAGTCCAGCCCCCCAGGAACTCATGGGGAGCGGCACTGACCTCCAAGTCTTTTGCATTGCGTTTTCCCCTCGGACTCGCTTGGGTGCAGGGAGCACCAGGGTCACAGAGGCCGACACATGGAGAGTGAACGGGAGAAGAACTAAAGGTTGTGTCTCAACTGCCTTGCTCTCAGGACAATGTCACGGGTGCTCTTGGTTTCTACACTGTTCCTCAAGGGGGCTGGGCGATCTCCACGCCTGGCCCCACGGCATGCTGTCACCTGTGTCTCAGGGTACCTTTGTTAAAGATTTCTACAGCACCACAACATGCCAGCTAGTCCACACACAAGTTATCCTACTCGGGGAGAATCAAGGCTTAAGTAGCTGCTGCTACAAAATTCAGCAAAGGCAGTATGAAACCTGAAGTGGGGGCTACAACAGATAAGAGAATTTTGGGAGGAAAGGGGAAGCTAGTGTGATCAATTAAGTATCTTATGGTTTCATGTAAAGCTCTGCCAGACAATATTCACCAGCAGACCGACACAGTTTTAAGACAGATTAGTGTTTTGGTCTGAGCTACTTGACAATGTCCTGTTTGGTAGAGAGATGAAATAAGGCAGAGGGGGTTTGTTCCAGTTCTGGGGCTGAGCCTCAGCAGCACTAAGGAACACCAAAGGGTATCATCTTCCCTCGCCTCCCACAAGCTGTTTCATTTCCTTCCTCAGATTTGTTTTCCTTAAAGCACACCTTGTTTTCCACTTTTGTTCCAAGTGCTCTTTTCTTTGAGAAGTCATTTCTTCAATAACCCTATTACCTATCTATAAATCTAACTAGCTCTTTGAAAAGTCACACAATATTAATACCACTTTTACATAATGTCAGAACAACAATTCTATTAGTAAAGCTTTCAGTGAAGTTCTGCAACCCAGTTGGTGTCTGGAGGAAGAGCAGCTGGACAATCTGCCTCTCTCCCTTCCTCCCTCCCTTTCTTCACAAGAGCTCACCATGTTCACTGATAAAACAACTCAGCCCAATAGCATGATATGCGAACATGTACCAGGCTATGTTGAGGAGCAAAGAAAGGAGTCTTCAAGGCCCCCCCCTTAAGGGAAAGACTTTATGCAAAAGCTGTTCAACAGACTCTGGCCTTGGACTACACTGCTTCCACATTCGAAGGAAAGAAAGTTTTCCCTGACCGTATCCCACCAGCCTAAGGCCTGCAGCACCAGCCAAGGCCCCCACGCCGTCTGTCTTCACAGAGCCAGAGCAACTCTATGCAGAAAAGGTGGGAGTACCCACAAGAGATGAGGTCTTTACAGAGAGGGACACTGACCCAAAGCTCAGCAAAACCCCACCCAGCTTTTCCTATTACCCGCTCCGAGAACAGCAGAGCTGACAACGTATCAGTGCCTTTGGTTCCCTACGAGGCCACTGGGAATTCTCCCACCCCAGTGGAGTCGAGCTCCCTTAGAAACCCACCTCTCTCGATCACCACACACAGCCAGGCGCTTGCGCGCGCACACGCACCCGCACACACGCACCCACACACACCCCTCCCCTCTTCCCCAATCCAGCAAATTTGAAGGGAAACGAGAAGGGAGCCTTGGGCTCCAGACAGAGGTGGCTGCCAACACCCTCCCAAGACAACAGCCACTCGCTCTTCTGCTACTCCCACCACAACACCAAGACATATGCCAGGAGAACGACCCACTCCCTCACCAAAAAGCTCCTCTCCCACGACCGTCTCACAGTATTTCAACCCTCCCAGGCATACCAGCCAGGTGTCAGGAGTAGGTTAGCTTTCACTTCTCAGTTTGGTTTTTTCTTTCATAGTTTTTGGTCTAGACAGGATTAGCATTGCTATTAGAAAAGGAAGTGTTTAAAAAGTTTTCCACCTATTATCAAGCACTACAAGCCCTACATTCAGTAACAAGACAAGGGGGATAAAAGGAACCTGTTTTACTTTTGCTCTCCCAGATGGATAAAGATGCGACAACCATTCTTCTCCCTCCCTGAAGTTAAACACAACGGACCCAGTTCAGCTCTGGAGCAACTCAACTAACTGAAATGGATTTACACCAGCTAGGTTGATTCCAGCCCAGTACAGCCATCTTCTTTCCCCCGAACCTCCCAGTGACACGTTGCCTCATCTTTAGATCCCAGCAAAGGGCAAGGAAAGGCCAAGAGGGAGGGAAGTGTGCGCACACTCGAAAGGACCCTGAACAGCAACCCAATCAGTAACCTGCACGCCACCACGTGCTGTGCTGCAGATTAGACCACAGATAAACCAACCAAACAACAAGCCCAAACCCAGGAGCGACAAAATGTTTCCTTTGGCAAGACAGATACAAGGAAAAAAATTCATGAGCAAACATTTTCCTTCTAACACAGTCAACCCCCTTCTCTGCCCCAAACATCCAACCCCCCCACCCAACCCTATAAAGTTGTAACCTATAAACAGGATCTCAAATACATACAGCATAATCATGTTTATCAATCATAATAAACATCAGTTCAACTAAACTCTACAGCTAGAATTATCTCCGCTATTTATAAAGTTTGCTTTTCTCTTCTGATTTTTTCAGTTTAAAACCAGTTCTGCGACAATGCTAAGCTATGCTGAGGTATTTTATGAAGGTGCCAGAAGCCAGCTGCTACCCACAAGTATTGTTCTCAGAGCTGTATGGTGCTACCTTTTGCTGAGGGAAGACAGGGGAAGGAACAAGGAGGGAGACGGGAGGAGCCCAGATTATTCCAGTGACAGATGGTTCTTAGCAAGGCATCAGAGACAGAGCTAAATGCAGCTCAGCAGTTGCTTTGGTTTTAGGAATTTGGTCAGAAGTACCTGATACAATCCACACACTGACCTTACTTGTCTACTCACCTCAAAGGTGTCTTTTCTCCTACACGTAAAACTATTTGCAATTCCAGTGCAATCTTCCTAAGACCCTCCTAACCGTCCACACGGCCAAAAGCGTGTCCCCACTAGGAGAGCCGGGCCTGGGCAAAGTGGTAGACAGACCCGATGAAGATAGATGAGCAAAAATAAAACCTATCCAGTTCTTTTCCACGTGTTACTCTATGTGTTTGTGAAGCTGTGCAAGTACAAGAACTGCTTCTCTGCGTCGCTCCAAAAGCACTGAAGCTACTTGTGCTGACATACGCAGACCGCGGTACCATTGGAATCATGAAGCCAAAGACAGGAACATTTTAAGAAGCAACAAATGAATAACTTGCGAAAAACTGTACATGGATTTTAGAGATCTCCCCACTGGAAAGAAGAAAAAGACTCACAAGCTGCAACATCAGTGAGATTTAGCGATTGAAAAGGGCAGACCGTACGCAAGGTCTGTATCTGGAATTCTGTATTGCTCTAGAACTTTGGAAAGGGAGGGAGAAGGAAGAGGTATTGGTTGCATACATATGAAGGAATTTGGTCAGGCTGTACGAGGACTGACAAGCATAGACCCGGTGGGTGCAGCAGGCTAGCTTACTCCTTTGGTAACACTCCACAGTAGGCAGGGGTACACCCAACAGGGATACCCAGGCCCTGCGGAGAATTTAAGCACCCCAAGCAGAACAGGAGGAGTGAATAGTGACTCTTCATAAAGTTAACATGGCAATAAGTAGATCAACAGATCTATACTGAAAATGTTTGGTCTGAACCCAAGTATCCTTGCAAGTATGGACCAGATGCATTCTTCTGTCTGTCCCAAAACACTAAAGGCCATGATAAGCTACTTGTCTCTCTAATAGCAGTTTGTAATGTAAATGTTTACCTAAGAAAATGTTAGCTGACATTCCAGGTGAATTAGAGGTCGTTTTGGTTGCCAGTTGCAATGGCTGCTCTGTTCCATGTGTAGCAAAGAAAGAGGGAATCTCTGTTTTCACAGGAAGGTGCTCTGCAGGATTGTGCACAGGGCTAAGGAACTAGCACTGCTGTCTCCCTCAGTAGCTCAGCTGTAGAACTCAGTGTGCCGAGCGGAAGCACACTGTAAGACTTACAGAGGTGACATTTTAAAACATCAGAATGAACCCAAACATTAGGTTATAGTTCCAAGAGAAGAATAAACCAAAGAAGTTTCCCGTTACACAGACACGCTCGCTGTCATGTGTGCACGTGCAGCATCATCTCGTCACCGCTCCCTCACTGCCCCCTGAGCACAACTGGGCATTTCTATGCTGCTGCTTTTAAAAAATGAATTAACGATCCTGTAAGATTTTGGCAAGATACCAAAAGATTGGATGTGTAATGTAAAACTAAAGAAAAGGGGTTAAAGCAGAGGCAGGGGATTGCTCTTGCTCCAACGAAAAGCCACGACACTATGAGAGAACACTTGGTCTTGTACGTTAAGATCAGCAGGGAGCTTCACAAGCTCTAACTCCAAATACATCAGAAGCTCCGCTGTTTCCACCGGAAATCCCTTAGCCAACCTCTTTATTTCAAGATAAAATTCAAACTTGAAGTTTCTGACACCCTAGAAGGTGTTTAATACGAGCCATCAGAAAGTAGGCCTTCTTGCTCTTAATGCTCTGGCATTTTAGTTTTCTCTTACGCAGCAGGCTCACCAGCTCTCAAACAGAACTCCCGAGTCGCGTCAGCAGCGCACTCCTACATGAGGAACCAACTGACTTTCAAATACATTCTCCTTGTTGGTACAGCCAAGCACAGACTTCCCACCCGTGCTACGGTAAAGCCACTTGTTTGATCTAATGTGACTTGTGTTGTGACAACTATCTATCGAAGCACAGAAGCGTCACAAGGAAACAAAAATGTGTCATCACACAGTATCCAAAGGGAAAACAGTGCACTGATGTGACACGAGCCCACGGGCTAGAATAAAAACCTCATGAAAGCCAGGCACTAGTGCATGTAACGAGCGTGGTGTCTCTACAGCAGTTTTGCGATGGCATGCGTAAGCCAGAGAAACATGATTAAAATCTGCTTAGGCTAATCCACCGCACAGGGACGCAAACCTGGAATAGATCCTCTTACGGAGATTTAGACAGACATGACTCTCCGAAGCAGCTGTATCTGTGTTGTACTTTGTGTGTGCTGCTCACAGATCATTCCGTGGTGACTACAGGGTATGTGCTCCAAGGAGATCCAAGCATCCTAAAACTGCACTGGGACAGATTTTCTTAAAAGCAGAACAAATTTCATTGCCAGCCTGCAACAACAAAGCCATTTGCTAAACTGCTCTTGACCTCAGAGCGTATCTTGCGTCTCTATAAATCTCGTGCTTTTTGAGCTGACCATTCATGGCTACAGGGAGGGTCTTTCTCCTTCTCTATTCTAATCTATGTACTTTGGCATCCTTGCAACTACGAAAAGCAACCCACACATCTTTAAAAACAGAGAACACAGAGCTCTGAAAAAGAGATGCTATTGGCCTTTGCTAACAGAGATGCCTTCTGATCATATTTACTAGGGCTGAATACAATTGCTATCGTCTCTTTTCAGATGCATCTGTCTCTGCTGTCAGCACGATTATGATTTAAAATAGAAACATCTGCTAAATTCTCGTACACCATCTCATATTCCTTTAATGATCTGAACTAGGCAGATGTCACCTAACCCTGGAGCAGGCCAGCACCCATGAGACAAACACTGCTATGGATGGAAGGTAAGCTCTGGGAGCAAAAGGCTGTCATTGGGATGTCTGAGGACTGTAATCAGAGCACAATGGTGATGGACACTATGGGATATGTGTTGTTTGGGTATTATGTCAGGTTCTGCAAACAAAGTCAAGTCCTTTCTGGATATGTGGCCACTCTGCGAGCTTCCAGTTTCTCTCAGAAAAAGGCTTGCTAAGAAATTTCCTGGAATCTGGGCCCCAGAGAGAGTAAAGGGGTAGAGAGGAGGAGGGTAAGAGGGTATAAGGTGCTCACACCAAAGCCATGTGACCAATGCAAAGGTAGTCAGGAAAAAAAACAGATTTTTATAATAAATAAACCATCCAAGCTGCATTAGTGTTCCAGATATGTACTCAACAAGACCCTCTCCCAACCACAAACCAGTAAGAACGGGACATGAAAACTCATTCAGACAGCTAATGGCACAGTCTCTTTGAACTGTGGAGAGAGGATTTTCTGCTGATTTAAGGCCCACCTTTCTTTGTGTTTCCTAGGAATATGGAAGGACCATGCCCCTATGCCCCACCACCAAACCACTAGGGAGTAGAGGATACATCGGAAAGAAGTCTGATAGCACCCCCCCTTTCACAAAAAAAGCTTCCTGATAAATCGTGTTTTTGGACAGGCGTGGAACTAAGTGGGAGCTTTCAGAGTCGGGAATGAACATCACCGCTGCAGTTCTGCCTGTCCTTTTCACTCCACTGAACAGAAGTCCCAGGGACTTGCATTCTTTTGGTTGAAACTACTTTGTGCTATGGCCTCCAGACCAACAGAGTGGGTACAAGCATTTCCTCCTTCCACTTCTTACCAGCTTCCCTGAAGCTCACCCAGGTGTATCTTCCACTGCTCTGAAGCTATTCCTGTGGGCCATTTCCATTTCTGCAGTACTATTCACAGCTCTAGAAGTCTCCCACACAGCCTGAAGCCATAGAGACACATCAAAAATATTTTGATTTCTCCATATTGGTGGGATGAGGGTGGGACCTGTTGGATTAACACTCCCCTGACATTGCCATTCTATTTACACATCAAATAACAGAAAACAAATTAAAAAATCAAGTTAAGAGTCTGCCCCAAGGATAACACAAATTACCAACCAACCAAAAAAAAAAACAAAAACCTTAAAAACAAGCAGCAACTTTTATATAAAATTAATAAAAACAAAAGACAAATGAAAAAGAAATTGTCAGTAGCATCTATCGCCTCTCTGCATCTGAACTGCACTTACACAAACTAGTCCATTAGTACAGCAGCTTGCTAGAAATTGACTTTGGTTCAAGCTTAGTTTTAAAAAAATAAAACATAAAAAAAAATCAAAACACATTAGAAACGGTGGACGGACATTTGTTAGTTTCCCTGCTTGCAGTTCACTAGTTTTGAAGTTTTAGGGATAATTGGTTTAAATAGTCAGTAAAATAGGAAGGTGGCGAGTTAAGAGATGAACAGAGCAAAAAACACGGTGGTGGGGGGAGAGATAAGGGATTCTGCCACTCGAGTGCAAACGCAAATCCCACATGCCCAGGTCACAAACCAAAGCGTATGTGGAGTTTAAAGTTGCTGCCTTCCAGATCTTGGATGAGAAGCTCCAGGATCCCCCTGAATCATCAGCAAAATGAACATGGCTGCATCAGCTCATTAGTTTAGGACACTCTGGTGACAAAAGAAGGTGGGGGCTGGGGAAAGGAATTCTTCTAATACCTTCATTAGCTAAAGTAATTTAGTTTTATACACATGGCAGAAACCTTTAAGTCCATCAGGAATGGAAAGTTCAAAGTGAACTGCATTGCAGTGATCCAGTCTGCTCTTTTTACAAATCTTTTTTTGGTTTGGGTACTAGATTGTATATTTAAGAATATACAGATCTAACTCCTGACAGTTCGTCACTCTTCCTCATCCAGGTAAATAACCTTTGCTACACGGAGCAGCATCAACCTTGACAAGATCATTACAGCAGCAGGCAAGCCCTTGCACTCTTGCTCAGAGATGCTTACTGCTGATTTTACACAGCTAGCAGCATCACAGCTCAGAGCCTACACGAGATCACCCAGGTGTGTGCAAAGCCCCAGCGTCAGCTCTCTTGTGTTGGCATAAATGATGGTAACATCTATTCTCACACGGTTGCCAGAAGCACTTTTTTTACTGGAAAGCTTTTCTAAATACAATGTTGGGAGCATCAGAATTAACAGAAAAGAATAATGCTAGGAAAAGGGAGAATCTGACCTTTCAAAATCTCATCCCAATTCACCTGCTGGCAATCTCGGACTGTATGTCTTGCTTTACAGACNAAAAGACAAACGCGTCCAAACTATATATATAAAAATAATAATAATAATAATCATAATAATAATAATAGAGATACACCAGTAATACAGGCCTGCCTAAATTGTACCAGTTAAGAAAGGAACCCCCGACATGATTGATACGATTATAAACACCTTGTATGACATAATGGCCTGTACAACAGACCTATAAAATGATAATTAAAAAAGAAAGATATTTAGACCAAAAAGGAACAGGAAATCCCCTTCCTATGTCTGCGTTGATAACCCACCTTAACTTGTCATTGTGACTGCTGGAAATGATAAGTANGTGGGCCATTTCCATTTCTGCAGTACTATTCACAGCTCTAGAAGTCTCCCACACAGCCTGAAGCCATAGAGACACATCAAAAATATTTTGATTTCTCCATATTGGTGGGATGAGGGTGGGACCTGTTGGATTAACACTCCCCTGACATTGCCATTCTATTTACACATCAAATAACAGAAAACAAATTAAAAAATCAAGTTAAGAGTCTGCCCCAAGGATAACACAAATTACCAACCAACCAAAAAAAAAAACAAAAACCTTAAAAACAAGCAGCAACTTTTATATAAAATTAATAAAAACAAAAGACAAATGAAAAAGAAATTGTCAGTAGCATCTATCGCCTCTCTGCATCTGAACTGCACTTATACAAACTAGTCCATTAGTACAGCAGCTTGCTAGAAATTGACTTTGGTTCAAGCTTAGTTTTAAAAAAATAAAACATAAAAAAAAATCAAAACACATTAGAAACGGTGGACGGACATTTGTTAGTTTCCCTGCTTGCAGTTCACTAGTTTTGAAGTTTTAGGGATAATTGGTTTAAATAGTCAGTAAAATAGGAAGGTGGCGAGTTAAGAGATGAACAGAGCAAAAAACACGGTGGTGGGGGGAGAGATAAGGGATTCTGCCACTCGAGTGCAAACGCAAATCCCACATGCCCAGGTCACAAACCAAAGCGTATGTGGAGTTTAAAGTTGCTGCCTTCCAGATCTTGGATGAGAAGCTCCAGGATCCCCCTGAATCATCAGCAAAATGAACATGGCTGCATCAGCTCATTAGTTTAGGACACTCTGGTGACAAAAGAAGGTGGGGGCTGGGGAAAGGAATTCTTCTAATACCTTCATTAGCTAAAGTAATTTAGTTTTATACACATGGCAGAAACCTTTAAATCCATCAGGAATGGAAAGTTCAAAGTGAACTGCATTGCAGTGATCCAGTCTGCTCTTTTTACAAATCTTTTTTTGGTTTGGGTACTAGATTGTATATTTAAGAATATACAGATCTAACTCCTGACAGTTCGTCACTCTTCCTCATCCAGGTAAATAACCTTTGCTACACGGAGCAGCATCAACCTTGACAAGATCATTACAGCAGCAGGCAAGCCCTTGCACTCTTGCTCAGAGATGCTTACTGCTGATTTTACACAGCTAGCAGCATCACAGCTCAGAGCCTACACGAGATCACCCAGGTGTGTGCAAAGCCCCAGCGTCAGCTCTCTTGTGTTGGCATAAATGATGGTAACATCTATTCTCACACGGTTGCCAGAAGCACTTTTTTTACTGGAAAGCTTTTCTAAATACAATGTTGGGAGCATCAGAATTAACAGAAAAGAATAATGCTAGGAAAAGGGAGAATCTGACCTTTCAAAATCTCATCCCAATTCACCTGCTGGCAATCTCGGACTGTATGTCTTGCTTTACAGACCGCCAACTAACCCGGGTAACTTGACTTTTTAGAAAGATTTGTCTGCTCTTAAGAGCAAAACCCAATCAATAGAACAGAAGAACCATCAGTATGTCACACAGTCAAGACTCGTGCGATCAAACCCACACAGAAGTGAAGTAGGAACCCTGCAGCACACAACGCTAAGAGCAGAATTTGGTCATTTTGTCTGAACAATTGAGAGAAGGAAAACTGCAGTTCCTGGCTAATTCCTACCTCTGCTCCGAAAGCACAGACCAGCCTGGAAGTTTGCACACAGCGATCTCCCCTGCTACAACGAGCTTCCTGCACAAATGGTGAACATAAAGTAGTCTGTAACCATTACACAAGTTCAAGGATGAGGAAATTGTTCAGAACCTTCCCAGAAGATTAGGACAGAAAGTCTATTTGTGCTCCATTCTTTGTCTCCACCCTCCCCGCCCTCCCCCCCGTGGTGTNTTCCTATGTCTGCGTTGATAACCCACCTTAACTTGTCATTGTGACTGCTGGAAATGATAAGTAGTCCTTTCACTTTTTTTTGTGTTTTTTTTTTTTTTGTTTTTTGTTTTTTGTTTTTTTTACATTTTTGGTTAGAAAGTTCTCCGATCCATGAAGCGATCTTGAAAAGACAGTGTTTATTATAAAATTAGGCAAATGTCTGTCCCAGCTTTAAATCCTTCCTGTTTTGCTTTTGTTTTTTGTATTTTTCCTTCTCTCCCTTGTCCCCAGCAACACGGTGAGAGGATGCCCATCACATTTTCAGTTTATAAACCCCGCTGGCAGCCAGTCCCACCGCACAGTGAAACAGGCTGCTGGCAGCACAGCTCAGCCCGGCTCACTGTGCCTTGGAGGCAGTAGTGGTGGTGGACGTGGCCCCGCTCGCAGAGGCTACCGTGAGGAGAGAGTTCTGGATGGACTCGGCTGAGGTGGAGGTGGCGTGAAGGCTGGCGACTGGTCCAGAGGGCCCTGCGGAGGCTGCAGCTGCAGAGACCAAGCTAACCGGGTTGCTGGTGAGCAGAGAAAGGTTCTGAGGGTTCAGGAACAGAGGGGCAGTTACGATGTTAGGAGTACCTCCAGCATTGGCAAACACCAAGTTTCCAGTTGCATCCAGTGATGTTATTGGAAGAGAGCCACTAGATGCAAGAGCTAGAAAAGGGAAAGTTGAGCAGGGAGGAGATAACATTAGAGCAAGCAAAACTGCAAAATCTGCCCACAAGTCTCTGCGCTTTCCTTTTGCTGATACCACAGAATAGCAGGGGTTGCAAGGGACCTCTGGAGATCATCTAGTTCAGTCCCCCTGTCAGAGCTGGCTGCACAGGCGTGTGTCCAGGTGGGCTTTAAATGTCTCCAGAGGAAGGGATTCCAGTCTTTCTGGGTAGCCTGTTCCAGTGCTCTGCCACCCTCAAAGTAAGGAAGTTCCTTCTCACGTTTAGATGGAACTTTCTGTGTCAGTTAGTTTGTGTCAGTTACCCCCTGTCCTGTTGCTGGACACTGCTGAAAGAAGACTGACTCCTTGCTCCTTTCACCTGTCCTTTAGATATTCAGAACTATTAATAAGATGCCTCTCTCTCTTCTCTTCTCCAGGGTAAAAAGATGCAGCTCTCTCAGCCTTTCCTCCTAAGAGAGATATTCTAGCCCCCTAATCATCTTTATAGCTCTTTGCTGCACCCTCACCAGCAGCTCCTTGTCCTTGAAGCAGGGAGCCCAGAACTGGACAAAGTAGTCCAGACGCATGCTGTCTCCATCAGCAGTGACAGCTATCTTATCAGAGGTGGTCTCCATAAAGAGTGAACAAGACCTTGCAGATACTAAGTGCCTGCTCTCTCCTCCTAAACGAATTCCATCATGCCTGTCTTCAGACCTTTAAGTGCAAAACTGGTCTATGTTTCAGCCTCTATGTGCTTTTCATTCAGACAACCTCTGCTGGGAAGGGTGGAGAGGGACAGTCATGTGAAATGACAGCTAACACCAGATGCAAGTCACTGTAGCATTTTAAATGCTGACATACAACCATTTACAACTCACTCTCACTGGTCTATAGGGTTCAGGCTGCCTTAGATTATGATCTAAATTTATCTGCGACACTTTACAAAACGAAATGGTTCTTGTACCCTGGACACAAGATTTGTTAAGCTAGGTTAGAGGACACTTGAATACACAGATTGGCTAGCTCTTTAGGCACTTGCATCATCTAGTTTTTACAGATGACGAACCATGAACAGAGAACAATTGCTAAAGCCACTGGAAACTTCTGGTGAAGCAGCACTTCCAAAATATATCTTCATTCCTCTAAATAAGGATGTATGGATTTCACGTGCTGCATAAGGACTTTAGGAGACAGGTTGATTGGTGTGGGTTCTTGTTAAATACGTATGAGGACAAGAACTCACGGTCAAATCTTGCTTGGAACTGGGCAATCCTAGCTCACCTTAGAACAAAGCAACTCTGCTCAAGCTTATAGTAGAAGAGTTATAAAAAGAAATCTGTAATCTGCTGGAGGTACATACCAATAGGGGAGAGGATAACAAAATAAATCCCAGCTCACATTCTGTATCTTAAATGCCTCCTGAAAACCACTGCAAGACCAACTACAGATCTAACACCCTTTCTCAAGATGGACCTGCTCTTACCTCTGTGAAAAATAAAGAACTATTTGTGCAACTAAATTCTGCAGAACCCTTACTCCTGTAACATTTACGTCCAGTGCTGATGAGTCAGCGCTCTTTTTTGGTACAGAAAAGCAAAGCCATAAACTGAAGTCACATGACAGAGACACATTAAAAGGAACACTACTAACCTTGAATAGTTGCCAGTGTACTGTTGCTCATCAGGGCTGGGCTGAGAGCACCACCTAATGTCCCTGGATTGAGACTGAGTAAGGCACCTCTGCAGGAAGCAAGATCAAAGGGAACGAACGTTACTTTCAGGAAAGGGTTGTCACTGTTCAGAAGTATACCTTCATATTTAAAAAGAAGGAGGTGAGGGGGTGGAGATGGATGAAATGTTAATTTATTTCAGCTTTTCCTTCATGGCGCCTTGAGCAGACACTGCCTTTCTGCTGAGCAGTTAGCGACAGACCTGTTGCTATTTACACATGACTCATCTAGGTTGTTGCTGTAAAACATTCTTGTGAAATAATTTGAGGAAGCTGCCACTCAGAGAGCTACAGTCACCTTCTAAATCAAGAGGAACTGAAGAAAGTCACCTCTCAGAGCAACATCTTAAAAACCAGAACTTTAACAACTGTATCTTTTACAGCTTCTGGCTCATGATGGACAAGTGAATGCAAGAGGTGTGAAGTGGGTCTAGGTTAGCTCTCCATTCTACAGTTAGTAGCACAGATTCACTGGTGAGCTTTAGAATTTGAGACAAACGAATCACCAAGTGAGCTACCAGAAAATAGTGATACATGAAAGCAGTTTACCCCAAGAATTCTCCCTCTCTGTGCTATCATCTCATCTAAAAGGATGTGAAAAATTCATCCTTACCCAGCTGCAAACTGTGAGGATGCCATCAAGCCTGGGTTTAGTCCTGCTGCAGCAGCCATGGCAGCAAGACTTGCATTAGCAGGCAACTGTGCAGCTCCTTGTAATGCGGCTGCTGCCGCTGTTTGCAACCCTGATGCCGTTACCATCACCTGGCTGGTCCCAAGAGGGGAGGACAAGGGAGCGGAGGTTGTCTGTGTTGTGCTGGTCTCACTGGCACTGGACGCCTCTGAAGCGGAGACTGAGGCAGAGGGGGAAGGACTCATGGAAGGTGATGTCACTGCTGAAGAAGCTGGAGGTGCTGTTGAAATCACTGTTGCCGTGTTGTTGGAGGTGGTTT
This sequence comes from Rhinopomastus cyanomelas, assembly GCA_013400115.1. Taxonomy (NCBI): domain Eukaryota; kingdom Metazoa; phylum Chordata; class Aves; order Bucerotiformes; family Rhinopomastidae; genus Rhinopomastus; species Rhinopomastus cyanomelas. The sequence continues at coordinate 38,417 of VXBP01008309.1, read as the reverse complement.
CTGTTGTGCCTAGAAGATTGGTTCTAGTTACACCAGTACAAAACACAGACATGACTGAACAGAAACCACTAGCCATCCGAATGGGCAACAAACACGCTTTTCTGTAGGACTAAGAAGCATCGAGAGTCCAAATGAAAAGCTCAGACTGCAGTGAAATGACAATTCCCACCAGGAGGCTGAGATGCTCTGGAAGTGTAAGACAGCATATTGCACCTCAGCATCATCTGTGGTTTTAGCCCCAGAAAAGTCAACTGGGTGGTCACAAGGACTGATGTTTTCTAGTGGAGCAGCAAGGAACAGTGACAAGAACGTCCTGGGATACCAGTGACCGACAGTGACCTTTTGAAGAGTTTAAAAGGGGAAGATCAGGGCAAGAGAAATAAGCCCTTACCTGTGACCGATAGACTAGTTACAGCAGGACTGTTCAGAGAGAGTACAGGATTGACAGTCAGGGTTGTAGCTGCACTGCTAGTCACAAGGCTTGGCGTGGTTGCCACCTGGAGGTCAAAATAAGAAAACAACTGCTCAGCTGTAAAAGACAAATCCAACTAGAGTTGCTTTTCTTTCCATCCTCAGCTGAGGAAGTTATCAGGGAAAACACTGCATAGAAACTACCTTTTTCGTAACTCCATTACTTTATCAGTCAGTGGACCAGCCTTCTCAAATTACCAGCAGCATCTTCATTGCTAATTATGCGGTATTTGAGGGGAGACACATCTACAACACCCATACTTCTTAAGGACTGCCAGTCAGCACTCCCTCTCTGCCTCCCCCCAGAGACAGCACCTTGTTTTAATGGAGTCACTCTTCTAGAAGGAGGTACAACACATTCTTTCTGGTTGGGTTTTTTTAATGTAAACATCTTTTCAGTGTCAAACCTCTTTCTCTGATAAAACTATTTAAATGCCCTGAAGGTACTTAGGGTAATGTGTTGATGTGGATAAACAGAATCACATTTCACTTTTTCTCAACCCAGCTATAAGCTCTACTTTGATAAGTTTCCTTGTGCCAGAGGAAGGCTAGCTGAATTTTAAAACATTAAAATATTATTTACTTTTATTTGTGGATAGTGTGCTACAAAAAAGCTACAGTAAACCAAAGACATTACAGGTAAAAGGCACCAAAGATTTAAAGCTGGAGGAGCTAGCTCATAATGAAAAATAAAAAAAAAGGAAAGCACTTTTTATGGACAAGAAATGGTGTCCAACAGTAGCATCTGAAGGCTGTTACACATCAGTGAGAGAAATGAATCCTTCAGAATCGCCAAGGAGAACAGAGTCAAGGAGATAGGCTAAAATCTTCTTCCTTTCCCCTCTCTTACCTTGTTAATTATCAGAGAAATCTCTCTCCCACTGTGTATGCTCTTATAGGAAGTAAAATGCTTCATGCATTTTAAACAAGACTGGGGCAACTGGGACAGATCTAAAAGCTTCCTGCCCATCTCAAACAGTGTATGAAATAAAGAAGAGCTAGTACACTTTCCAGTAATGCAGCCCAGACACTGTATCCGTCATCTGTCCACCAGTCAAGGCCAAGGTCACAATCCGTATTTCAGGCCAGTAAATGACCCAGAATTAATGCAGCTAACCCTGTGGTTGCAATGACTGACTTCAGCTAGTGCCATCAAAAGGAATATTCCACTCCAATCCTGCTTCAGAGCCCTAGCACTTGTGCAGCCACTCTGTAAATCAGATGGATGAATTTTCAATATGACTACAAACCACTGTTCTTCACGTGGCTAATCTGCAGTCAAACTAGTAAACCAAGCCCAGTCATCCTACAGACACACAGTCTCCAGAGCTGACACAAGGAACCAAGCAAGTACACAGCCAGTGAAGGCTGGGGGGCTGGAACATCCATTTGAATAGTACTAGCACAGTCTGAAGCTTACGAAAAAAATTGCTGAAAAAAAATGAGACTGCAGTGAACACATCCATTTCTTACACACCGTGGCAGTTCACAATAAAAGGGAAAATCATGTAGGAAAGCTTTCTTAAGCTGCACTCTGAGTAACTAGTGTGGTTACTAAAACACGCTCTTGTAAATCTCTCTGTGTTCTGCTCTGGTAGGGAGACATGCAACCTTGCTTTCCAACTGGGGGGAAAAGAAGACTAAGTACACTGAAGATTCCCCTTCCTCTGAAACAAAAGGTTGCATGCATACATCCTGAGAAAAGGATGAGGGGAAAGAATGACATGTCACCCACATTAATGGTTGGATGAAGTACGGGAAGATATTAGCTACTACAGAGATGAGGGTGGAATAAGGACTACAACAGGACAGCTACAGGCTACCTAAATTCCACCACACTCCTATTAGCAGAGGTACTATGAAGCTAATAGCTACTGTTTCTATTTATGAAAACAGACCTCCATGGACATTGGTAGCAAAGGAGCTGAAGGAACCTTGATGCATGTGTTTTGTTACTCTTATTTTCATGAAGTTTGTGTTTACCTGAGGCAAATACAAGTGTGGGAAATTAATTACATGAGTATCAGTGGAATTGTTCCTTTGTTCCACATCTTTTTTTACATAAATCATTCCTGATTAAAAGTGACAACAGAATCACTGGATTTGTGTGACTTAAGTCTCCAAATGTTTTATAGCTGCTTCTCTACTCATCAGAGCAGCCAAAATAAGAGGGGAGAAGCAGAGCTGTTAAGCTTTTTAAACTACTATTCTTACATCAAAAATACCTGGGCAAGTGAGACAGTCCATCTCTACAGTGGAGTTACTATTTGGAGTGTGTGCAAAGCAACAATGCCAACTGTAAATTTGATAGCTGGAGTATTTACTTATGAGCTGAATAAATAAAACACTCAAACTGAGAAGGCCCAATTAGCACGTGATTCGTAAGCATTCTCTAACTTAGACAGCACACAAGTAGGGTCTATTTTAAATGCCAGTAAAATATAAATCTGTGAGAAAAGTCTGTGTTACAACGAAGGTGAAGCATGTGCGACTTCCACAGCGAGCACAGCAGAGTTCTCTCTTTCAGGGTCAACACATTTTCTTGATTCTTACCAGTGAGGTTGGGCAAGGGAAAATTGCTTTGATGGGCGAGCTGCTGGTTCCACCACTGCTGGGTGGGTTGATCCTTTTCTCTTTCTGGCGCCGGTTACAGAACCAAACGCGGATCACCTCCTTCTCCATGTTTAGCTGGTCGGCTATCATGGTGATCTCATCCGAGGTAGGCTTTTGGTTCTGAGGAAAGGAAACAACACTTGAGAAGCTGTGAAATTACCTTCTGAAGTTTTACATTATAGTTGCTTAGAGAGAAATCTGGATGGGACAGAAATCGGGTCAGTGGAACAGTAGAGAAGGACCATAATAGATACTTCCGCCCTCCCATCTTCCTCCTTACAGGAAGATTTCTAGCATGAGTAAGCTGTGATCCTCAGAGACAGGTGATGAAGACTGAGCTCACATGCATGCTTTTGAGAGAAGGGATCTGATTGTGAGCAAATCCTTCAAGGACTTCTAGACCTCAGTAAGGAAATACTTCTTTCAGCATCTCTTGAAAAGGAATAGGAGAGATTAACTATAGCAACAGCTAAGTGACCCACAAGTTTTCTAGAACCATAGACAGGTAGATCAAATGGGCTACTTGCAGAGGCTATCTGCCCACACAGTAGCCCAAAGTGCCTAACAAGAGTAACATGGGGCCAGCTAAAAACCTCACACTATGTATGTTTACACTGTCACCCCACTGATCCATTCTCAGAAGTAGTAATCTTTTTTTGTTCTTTTTGACGTGAAGAATATCAAGCTTCAACCTATAGCTCAGTATCTTGGAACACAAAATCAGGAAGTCAGCGAACTGCAAGAAGCAATGAGGTTTTCTGAGTAGTTTTGTGTTATCCTTGTGGGATTTCAAGCGACGTACAGGTTGATTTGTGCTTCTTAGCACAGCCTTTGTATTCACCTGCTTCAGTGCAAGTACCTTCCTAAACAGCACAGTAATGGCTTCACTCTGCCAGATATGAGTGTTAAGCAAAGTTTCTTCATTTCTTTATAGACTGAGCAGAGTAACAGGACCACTGACCTCCAGGAAACTCTTCTCTAAGGCCACACGTATGTTGGTCTCTATGCTGGTGCGTTTCTTCCTCCTACGGTTCAAACCTTCGACTCCCATCCCTTGAGAATTCAGGGCACTTGGGCTGGAGAGAGTTGAATCAGATGAGAGGTTTTCTGCAGGGGGAGAAAAATAAAGGTCAAAAAAATGCAGGAGATTTTACTTGAGAATGCACTGCAGTCTAATGCAAGAGTTCTTCATCTCAGCAAGGTATGTTAAAACCCACTCTATTCCAGACAGACAGAGATTTCTGAGGATCACATGTTAATATGAACTCGTAAATTACAACGTACACTTGAAACTTAAAGCATGTAAGCCCTGAGAGCACGCTCTGCTCCTGGATCCACACTATCTCTTTTAAAATACCAAAACCAACACTCATTCACTGTGCTTAGGGGCATGGATTGGCAGTGGCTTGGTAGTTAGGTTAATGGCTGGAACTCAAAGATCTTTTCCAGCCTAAACAATTCTATGGTTCTGTGAAAGCAAGCAGTATCTGATATCCATGAGCCACAGCTGTAAGTCACAGCAGCCTGAAACTTTCTTTAGCCACTCTGCAGTACACTTGAGGAAGTTCATAGCCAGCTTCACAGTGTTCAATTGCTTCTCTCTGGAGACCCTAGCACACACTCAGTGCTATGCAGTCCTATCAAACAGCCTAACAGTTCCATGTCCTTAGTTTCACTAGGTCTCTGGCTATCAAACCTTAACGCTGTATTTTTGGCTCCACAGAAGAGCCAAGAGAGAACCACAGGACCCCACTCCACAGAAGAAAGTAGAAGAAAATAACAAACAGGCAAGTTCCAGTAGGGAATTTAAACAAAGTGTTTAATTATGGCTGGACATCCCTCACTGCACTGGAGTTTGGGAGTGATAAGCAAGTGTCAAAGTTCACGTTGTCAGAGATCATTCTGGTGGGCTCCAAAGAGCAAGTACATTCAGTTTACTGTTTTTTAGTTTGGTTTTGGGCTTTTTTAAGTATTAGCACCCATTAAATGTGCTGAAACCCTGAATGAGAACCTCAGAATAAAAAATGCGTTCTGTAATTACAAAGTCCCCAATGTTGGTCTGCTTCTCCTGCCTGCTTTTACTTGAAAGTATCCTTCAAAGTAATCTGAACCGTTCTTCTGAAGATTATCACAAAACTTAATCAGAGCCAAGGACAATGGTTTCCAGCTTCTAGACTATGAAGGGCCCCGACACTGCTTACAGTCCTTAACTTTACATGCTCAAGTATTTCTTCAGGCTACCAAGAGGAGCAAACTACAACATAACTTGCAGTACTGGACTCATCCATTGCTGCTGGAAGGTTTGGGGAGAACTGGCCTGTGGGTTAGTGTACTCAGTCTGAAGATCTCTGCACACTCTTCACAGACCAGAGAACTGCTGTCAGCACAACAGAATGACACTTCCTCATTTCAATGCAGAGCAAATTTTCAACACTGCATCCAATGCCCTTGAAGATTTCAGAGAACAGTGTACGTGCCAGCATAAAGCTCTCTTCATTTTGGTAAAAACAAGGTGGCACACATCATCCCTGCAGATCCATTGGTTATATACTATATGAAATTGCATACTTAGAAGAAAAAACTTTGCTGAGAGCACTCTTAAACACTTTCTATCCTAACACCTAGAACCACCAGCCAAGCTCCTTTTGCTGGTGGGCAAAAAAACCCTAAGCAACAAAAAAACCTGATACCTACACTGGCACCGTGAATAACATATCAAAGGAAAGAGTAATTCTGGATGGAAAAACAGAAACCCAACCGACAAAAACCTCTCCCTCTGTGGGGAAGGAGAGTGTTCATATGGACGCTTAGAGAGAGACCCAAAGAATGCACATAGGGGTGTGGGAGGCAATGAAGGCAATGAGCTCTGCCTGCTCAAACAATGAACCATGCAACCCTCTCTCTACATCTGAAAAAGAAAGCTGGAAGAGGATTAGAAGTTATATGCATTAACGTACACGAAGAAGGAGAACCACGACACGTATTATACCTCACCCCATGCAATTACTCAGCCAGCTGCAGAACACCATTCTGAAAGTTCATATTGGAAGCATTTCAGATGCATACAGGCACACGAAAAAGCAAGTGTGGACCTTTCTGCTAGATCCCTTTTTGTCCCAAGGAAAGCGAGAGATTGGTGGCTTCATAGAACCATAAGGGCACAAACGAAGCAGTTTGTCAGGACCCTACTGATTTGGGTGAAGGCTGGTGAAGAAACACACGGACTCATTCACCTGCATCATTGAGCCACTTTTCCAGAAGTGGCTTTAACTTGCACATGTTCTTAAAGCTGAGGTTCAAGGCTTCAAAGCGAGAGATGGTAGTTTGGCTGAAGTCATTTCCATAGAGTTTGCCCATAGCGAGCCCAACATCACCCTGGACAAAGAAAGAGAAAAAAGGGATTCACTAACACAGGCACTTCCAAAGCAAGGAATCTGGTCACACTCCAGGGTTAGTGAGTCACACTCTTAGTGACACTACTGCTGTGTGGGATTTCAGCTTCGCTCGGTGCTACCAAGACTCATGCTAAAGCAAGTTATAAAAACAGAAACTTCAAACCTCAGTCAGTTCAACCATGTAACCCTTTGCAGGAAAACCCTGCTGCTTTGCCTTCTTAGCATTATCACTGAGAAGAACACTGCACTCAACACGAACTGGAAGGTTTTTTTCTTAGCTCTTTAAAATAAGTAAAGGCCACACTATCTTTAGGAGCAGATTTCAGTATCTGCCTATTTCAAACTGGAGGGGAAAAGTCCAAATAGAAAATTCATTGCAGAAATGCAATGGATTCATGTTCTTGTACTAGAAAATATTGTTGAAAAGATGTCTGCAAGCGTAGATCACATTTAACCAGGTGGAAAAATATTCTTATCTGAACTTTTGGTACCTTCTGAGGTTCAAACCCAACTTCTCCCCATAGATAAACATTTCAAAGGGACAACAAGCCGAATTATTTCAAAAAATGATTAAATGCAGTCTTTGCTACCATCACCCATTTGTCAAAAAGCTGTCCAGGAGGTTAACAGACAGTTCATCATATCTTTACACCTCTTACTGCTTTCTAAACTTCAGTTTCAGCCAGCTATCAAGCATTCTGCTTATCTTAACACATATATGTATGCATGTACGTGTACATAGATCTACGCAGTTCAGGCTTGGAAAGTCTCATTTAAAAAATAAATAAGCCTGTTCTCAACTGTGGCTGTTTGTTTTCAAGCTGGAAGGTCCTGCCTCTTTGAAAGATGTAATTATCTTTTAAGTATGCCATTTAATTTTTAACACAAAAAAGCACAAACAGTCTAGAAGAAGAGACTGAAAAGCTTGAGCATCGTTAGTGAAGTTTAATTGCAAGTGGGTTAGTTGGGCTGTGTGTAGAGCTTGCTTTCTTTCCTTTTAGGTCAGATCCACAACCACAGCTTGATACAAGAACACTAATTGCATGCAGAGTGGCCACGTTCAAATGAGGAAGAAAACAACCTTCGCTAAATTGTGTGGGACGTGTAAAGAAAACAATTTCCTTTCTAGAAGTGGACGCAACAACTGGTCTGTACCCCTTCCATTAGAGGAAACGTGTGGGAACTCCCATTTATACCTCCACACGTACACCAGGATTCCATGCATTTTAAAACTCATAAATCATTCCAGAAGGAGGAAAGGATGCTCTACTGGGTTTATGAAGGAGAAAACCTGGGCATGTAAACCATTTTAGAGATCAGTTGATTTATGTCTTGGCAAGGAAGAGTTATAAAATTTGCTCCAGTCCCCCAAGTCAATTGAATTCTGGTGTTTATTTTGTTCTTACTAACATTTGCCATCTGATTTCAAATGAATAGCTAACCATGTCTCTGTCAACAGTTTTCAATGCCAAAAGGTGGCAGCATTTCAGCTGTAGGCAAGGGACTGCGATGAGAATTTCGTAGGTAGGGATGGGCCACAGAAAGAATGGATGGAATAGAGCATAAAGGCACTGTAGACACATCTGACCAACGCCGCAGGTCGAATGCAGGTCCGGTACTGAACTGGAACTGATTACAACGTAGGTCGCTGCTGTACTGTGTGTACTGGTCTGTTAAGAAGCTCAGAGGGACTAGCAGAGGAAATACAGAATAAAAATAACATTTTCATAGCTTGAATCTGTACCGACCAGTTAGCCGCACACTTGCAGCAACACTAAGATGCAGTACGCTCACCGCATCTCTGCACGTCAAACGTGAAGGCTTCTTTTAAGGAAAACTATTTAACAAAAGGATTTAAATTCATCACCCGGTTTTCAGGGTGGGAGAAGAGACAGAGAGGCTGAAATTCAAAATCTGTTATATTGTTCACAAGACAGAATGCAGTAAGTGATTAGTTTGCAATGCAAACTAAATCTTGCAATTATTTTTGAAAGGCATGGGCGGCCCAAGTCTGAAAAAGCTCACAGTACCACTGGAAATAAAGTTCTTTTATCCTCTGAAAGGCAGTCTATTTATCCAACCATAGGAAACCAAAGTAATAGGGGTCTGTAATTATCATCCAATTATGCAATTAAGGGTATATATATGTATATATAATTATACATATACAAACTCAGAGAAGGGCAGGAATGATCAAATGCTGTTCCATCACTTTCTCTAGATTCCCTTGTTTTAAGCTCAAAAGCAAATACTGAAATGTAAGCCTGAGCGGTTGCGTTCATTCTTCCTCACCAGGAAAATTCACAACAAGGTCAATAAAGAAGGGTTAACCCCAGAACTTCCAGGTCTAGTAGAGCCTTTATAATCATCTCGCAGCAGGGCTGATTAAACGTAACAACTAAAGATCTACATGAACCTCCTCAGGCAGGCTACAGGGAAGCTATTGTATTTTACTCCATTCTGTTCTGCTTTATTTTACCTTTTGTGTGTGTGTGTGGTTCCTACTTCTGTGCCTCCCTCTAGTGGAAAGATAGGAGGGAAGGAGGCACAAGCAGCAGCCAACTGCACTTCATTTCACTAAGAACATTCTGTTCTTCAGTTATAATTAAAATGCTGCCAGGAGCTTTCATAATGAACCTTGATTTTTCTAACACTTAGGACATTGCCAGAAAAATAAGTCTGACTTCAGCTCATACTTTCAGTTCCAGATGATTTACTTGTTTCAGGAGTGAGGGTGACAGAGCACTGGAACAGGCTGCCCAGGGGGGCTGTGGGGTCGTCTTCTCTGGAGACATTTGAAACCAGTGTGGATGTGCTCCTGCGTGACTTGGTCTAGGCAATCCTGCTCTGGCAGGGGGATTGGATAGATGCTCTTTTGAGGTCCCTTCCAATCCCTAATGTTCTGTGATTCTGTGAGATGGGGGGAACAAATCACATACACTGGATACCTACACTTTGACTTTGGCACGTTGTTGTTTCTAGCAGAAACACTCCTGTGCTTCTCGTTTGTCACAGATTCCTGCCAAAGTTAATTGTTTACCTGGACAGGTTTTTTAACTTTGCAGAGAGTAAAAATCATTTTGATAGTAATGAGAAAGGACTCTTGGATCCAAGCAGCATTTGTCTTCAGCTGAATACTGAACACACAAACGCACCTCGCGATTTTAATTGTGCTCTTCGTTTAACCATTTTCACTATGTTCAAGATGACTTTTCTTCTGCTCTAAGGGTATTTCGAAGCTTTTAAGCAAACCAAAACAAACCACAACTCCAGTTCACTTCTGTAAGGAAGGGACTTCAAAGGTGACAGTCCTTTCAGGTTTTGTTTAGGGAGCTTAGTAAAAGCATTAAATACAGAAATCATTGATGTTTAATAGGAAAATACGCTTGAAGAGATAAAACCCCTTTGACATCCAAAGCAGCTTCACAGATGTGATATACTTTTTAAACACAGAGAGCAGTTAATTGTGCTCTATGATTTTTGGAACTTTGTACTTCTGAAGGCAGCTTTAAAGTCCTTTGTCCCATTCATTTTACATCCTACAGAATGAATAGTGCACACGCAATGACATCTGGAGCTGCTAAATGCATGAACCTGCTGGGAAAATGGCTATGCTTTAAAACCAACAGGGACGTAAGACGGATGTACAGCTTCTTCTGTTATTTCTTAGAAATCCCCCACATAAAGGCCAGAGCATAACCCTATTTAAGAAGGTTCTCCGAGGAAAAGGTGGAATTGTAGTCTCCATCCACACTTGAAAGATGAGACCTCAGGTTCCACACTGGCAGGCACTAAGGTACGCAGTCTCACCTGAGTGAATCCAAGTTTGATCCGTCTTTGTTTGAAAGTCTTGGCAAACTGCTCAAGCTCCTCAAGGTCACTGGGCTCCTCCAAGCTAGGAGTGTCGATTCGCTTTGGTGTTGACTGGCTCTGTGGAAGTGGCTGAATGGGGGTCGCTGCTATTGTGCGTGTTGGGGTTGCTGGCTATTAAGACAGACAGCAAGAAAAAGATGAAAATCAGACTTAAAAGCATAATCAGCAATAATTAAATTCAAAAAAGGTATGAGAGGTTTCTGTGAGAAAGTTCAGTGAATCTGACATTTCCAGCAACCTAGAAGTTCTTCCAATTTATTTACGCTCCTCTCAAGAATGAGCAATCACAATCCAGAAAGCTGTATTATGACAGCCTTTTAAAGGCTCTGTCAGAACCAATTAAAGAAGAGATTTCAATGCAGCAGATTACCAGAAGCTTTTGCCTGCTGTAGAAGCCACTCAAATAAACATTGATCACTCTTAACTTTATATAGTTCTATCATTTACAGACAGCATCTCCTTTTAATCATTTTAAAATTGAATGGACTGCTTGTGTGAGGTGGCAGATTGTCATCAGCCCAAAAGATGCAAGTCTCCTATTTAATCTTGGAACAGTGAGCACATACAGGTGCAGCAAAAACAGCAAGTTTCCTCTAATGCCATCTCTTGTGACTGACTCAACTCTTCCAGTAAGAAAAAATTAGATCTCCCTCTGACCTTTCTGTTGATACAACAGTAAGATTGAATGTACTGGTGATATGAGAAATTAAGCAAAGGCAATCTGCAGAAAATACTTCCTTTTAGGTCACATTTTTCTTCTACACAAAGAGCTATTTTTCTGGGAAATCCAAAGAAAGTTCTCTATTCCTGAACATTAGCATATGAGAGCATTGTACTATGCTGTAATAATAACGATTTGAAAGAAAACCTGAGCACCATGGAAAATACAGTGAACAAAATACATTAAGAACTGCTACTGCACAGTTTGGTCTTTATAGGCAACATGGAATATTGACAACGCGTTTTGAGTGTGTGACTCTAGCTTACTACATAGCTGAACTGAGAAGCAGAGAAAGATCATTCATTCTAGTTAAATTCTACTCAGTTCATAGTTAAATTCTATTCATGAGGCTGCTAAGTACAGTTGAGTTCACGCTCTTACACTCTATGCCCAGTTCTGAAACTACAATCAACAGAAGAGCCACAAATCCACGCAACACTACAGCAGTATGCAAAGTCTGCACGAAGTTCCAGAAACAGCTGCTCTAAAAGAAACAGGCTACATATAGCTGAGTCTCTATGTAGCTCCTTACAGGGGTTTTTTCCTGGATTAGTGCAGTATTTTGCAGCCGATGGTAGAGAGGGGCCAGGATCTATAATGTCATTATTTCATAAATAATGTGATCATACATGATTCCATGATTCTATCTAAGATTTACGATAGATGTGTCACACTAGAAACGTTTTTAATATTTAAAAGGAACATTAAACATAGAAAAGTTGCAGTAATTATTCACTGACTTCACCTTCTTTATAAAATTTGTTTTATCTTTGTAGTTTTGATACTTTTTTCCCCACATCCAAGTCTAATCTTTCGCAGAGAATCAAACGGCTAACCAAGGTGTGAACTACAGAGGTGAGACAAATTCCATTTTCCACACAGTGCATGAAAAATACCACAGGTGGAGTAACAGAAAATGCAGCTTTTTAAGACTCTTATTACAGGGCATCTTATTACAGACTCAAAAATTCTTTCATGGAACCACGCTGGCAGGAAGATACCACATGACATTACGTGGTATTTGAGAAATAGCACGCAGCCACATAACTAAACTGCACAGCAAAACTCTGAGTGAAGCAAGACTAAATCTGCAGGCATGTGCAACCTTAAAATTGCTTTCTTACAATCTGAAAGCTTAATCATAGAGCTTTCGTATTGTAACACGTATCTAACAGGATATTTTAATGCATTTCTAACAATCCCTTCAATTTCATAGAAGGTACCTCGTAAGAATAGCAATGACTTGGCAATAATAGCAAAATAACTAGGCCACAACAAAGACAGATTTCCACTGCCATCCATACAAAAAAGTAATCCTCTTTTTGAGTCTCTTAAGTAGCCCACACCTCGCTCCTCTGAATTTCATGAATTTGTAGAATGTCCAAGAAAGCCTTACAAGAAATCAAACGATGCTCTAGTGCCATTAACTCAATGCATCAATCAGGGAACTTTTCAGCTAAAAATACCAATTTAGAAGGTTAAATGCATGAAAAAAGACAAACTAGGCTAGAAACTACAAAGTTGAAACGACAGATACTTCAGTTCTACACTAAATCTATCTACAAATTCACTACCACAGCTACAGTATCTACTCCTATAACTAATACAAAGGGTCTGTTCACTTGCAACAATTTAAATCCTCTCAAAGAAACTCATGAACTGTAGAAGTCAGTCTGACCTGCGAGGCAAGGGTGATGCTTGGCTGAGACTGCAGGAGGTTGGCTTGGCTTTGCTGAGGTAGTTGCGTTAAGAGATTCTGCGCTTGCAGGAGACCTGGAGAGATAAAAGAGTGGATTCGGTCCGACTTTTTTGTTTAAATGACACAACTAAAACATGAAATGAGGTGAAAATAGGCTCTAGTCAAGTAACAAAAATTACCCAAGAAGACTCAATTTCATCCCTGCACAGACTTTTTTAGACTTTGGAATTTTGCGTCCAAAATTCCCTTCCATTTCCCTGAAGTATATGCAGTGACAGAAAGGTGAAAAAAGAAGTCTGTACTAGTCTCCTCTGCAAAAAGAGCTTGAAATGAACTAAGTTATCCCAGTTATGTGTGCAAGAATCAGTGCTCTTTCAGCTTGTAGATTTTAGGTAAACCTCTTGTAACCTAGTAGCTGACGAAGAACTAGGTATCCTTATAAAAACAAACAACTAAAAAAATCATCAGATCATTAGATTTTTCTCAGCCCAGCTCTCCAGCCTGTCCAGGTCCTGCTGAATGGCAGCACAGTCTGCTGGGGTGTCAGTGACACCACCCAGCTTTGTGTCATCAGCAAACTTGCTGACAGTGCATGCCAATCCCTCATCCAAGTCATCCATGAATAGATTGAACAGGACTGGTCCCAGCACCGATCGCTGGGGCACTCCACTAGATACAGGCCTCCAACTAGACTCTGTCCCATTGACCACCACTCTCTGACCTCTACCCTGTAGCCAGTTTACAATCCACCTCACTACCTGAAAATCTAGACCACACTGCCTCAGTTTGTCTGCGAGGATGCTGCGAGAGACTGTGTCAAAAGCCTTACTTAAGTCAAGACAGATGACATCCACGGCTCTGCCCTCATCCATCCACCTGGTTATGCCCTCATAAAAGGCTATCAGGTTGGTCAAGCATGACTTTCCCTTCGTAAAGCCATGCTGACTGTCCCTAATGACCCTCTTGTCCTTGATGTGCCTGGAGACAGCCTCTAGAACAAATTGTTCCATCACCTTTCCTGGGATGGAGGTGAGGCTGACCGGCCTATTAAAGAGTGGCTACAAAATAGAGACTCCCTTTTTATATGAAGTCTCATAGAAGAGAAATGGGGTAACAGCTGCAAGTCACTTCTGGAGAGATTCCAAGTGCACAAGAAGAAAATTTTTCGCAATAAGAACAATCAGCCATTGGAATAATCTCCTCAGCAAGTGGTGGATACCCCACTTCTAAGATTCAGCAGGGTGCTGGGCCATCTTATCTAAACAGTGCATTTGCCAAGAAAAGAAACTAGATTATCCCTGAGGTCCTTTCTAATGTGGTGTTCCATGATTCTATGGTGCGTACTAGCCTAAGCTTCGCCTTGGTTTTTTTTCTGAGAAGAACCTACCAGTTCCCACTGTGGTCCAACGTAACTTACAGCACATAGCCTTTCAAATACAGCGGATGCCCACACTGGCATCTTTTGGCAACTGCTTCTAGGCATCTCAAACTTTGTTGTTGCCTTAGGGACTCTTACTGGCACAAATACTGTTGAACATCTTTATTACCAGTGAGGCTGATGGAACAAAACACATTCTCAGCAAGTTTGTGGGCGACACCAAATACAGGGAGAGTGGTCAATAGGCCAGAAATCATGGTCTGGTCTGGCAGGACAAACAGAACCTCACAAAGATCAATGCAGGAAAATACAACATCCTCCACAGCAGCTGCGCAACTGTGCAGCAGTACAGCATGGGCAATGCTGACTAGAAAGCAGTATCACCAAAAAAATATACCTGAGGCTGCTGGAGAACAATAAAATGAACATGAGCCAGCCGTGTGATCTTACGGTAAAGGCAGCCAACCACCTCCTGGGTCATATTCACAGGTCAGGGGCTGTGCTTCTTCCCCTCCATTCAGCACTCGGACACTGGAGTATCATGTTCAGCCTCAGGTTTTCCAGTGCAAGACACAAGGACATTGTGAATTTTTTTTTAACTGGACTTTATAGATTTAAGGCCTACAAGTGAGGATAACTGGCTGGAACACTCATACAAGGAATGGGTAGTGAGGTGCTGTGCTCAGCCTTATGAGAAGGCAAAGGTGAGAGTCTACTGCTGTGGTGGGGGGACTGGACTAGATGGTCTTTCGAGGTCCCTTCCAATCCCTAATGATTCTATGATACTGCTGTCTTCAAAGACAGAAACAGACTGTTCTTGAGGAAGCACAGTGATGAGGTAAAACACACCTAAGCTGCAACATGGAAAATCTTCCTTACGTATCGTCAGAGTGGTCAACTATTGGGCATTACGTGAAGAGACTGCAGAATCTCCATCCTTGGAGAAGTCAAACTCAACTGTTTGAGGCACTCTGCTGTAACTGGACCTGCTTTGCATGGCCAATAGTATACACAACCTCTGACCTTTCAAGCTACATTATTTTTTGAATCTATACAAACTGATGTCAGATTTGTGTTTGTAGCTTTACGGAAGCAGTAATTCTAATCTCCTGCTTTGGGCCCTAAGAGTCTGGTGGTGTTACTGCATTAAATATAGCACACAAATCACCTATATGATGCTCCAGAAGAATGATGGCAAGGAGGCAGATAAGGATTCGCCCAAAAGCATGATATTTCAGGGCTATTTCATTTTTTAATAGTTAAAGAAAACACATCTACCATCATTCAGGACTTTTCCTGTAATGTCTAGGAGAAGCATGAATAATAACTCAAGACAAAGAGTCTTCCTGACAGCCAACAGTCCCCAAAGACTCATCTGGGGTTCAGTTCTTACTGTCTAAAACTAAACTAAAGACAAAACAAACACTCAGATGCAGATTTTTTTCAGCATAGTTTAAAAAAGCATAATACATAATTCATCCCTAACTGATCTCCCACAAGGGTGAACTTTTTTTCATCTAAGAAGAACCTGACTGCTTTTTCTCTGCCAAAGCTGTTCATCTTCTCACAGACACATCCTGGAAGTTAGCTTGCAAGACAAAGCCATTACAATGTCATGATTTGATTAAGTGGGAACAACTGAAAGGGAAGAAGGAAAGGTGTCATAACATACTACACACAGTGTCATTTAATGAACTTTGCAGATCAATGCCGATGCAAAGAAACTCCTGGACACTTGGGTGTATCTCATTTTATCAAATCCAGATCCTCCACACCGTGAATTCCTAACTGGAATTACAAAGGAATCAAGCATAGGAAAGAACGCACTAACTAACCTGGGCATTCGTACAGAGCCGTTACGCTGAGATGTTACACTGAGGTGTCAAGCTGCTGCACACTGCTACACCTTTTGCCATATCCAGGTGCCTTTTAAGATCAGTTCAAGAACATGACACAGATGTGCTGAAGCTGATGAACTGCTGCTTTGAAAGGTGACAATTCAGTGATTCACGTAAAAAAAGGTGCAGCCGCTCTACTTCTGTGCAAGCCAACACTTTCACCCATTGAGGCTATCTGGGTGGTCAGAAGTGAAGACCTGATTTCAATGAGGGCAGTAAATATTAGGCATTTAATTCACATCTTGGTAAGGAGTATTTGCTGTACAGGGGAAAAAAGTCACCATTTAAGTAACTTCTTCCAAAGTCTCTCCTCTTCTTTGGGTGACTTTCTCTTGACTTTGAGTGATCAACGTTTCATTCAACTGCTGCATCAGCAAATATACCATCATTAAGAATCTCCTGACAAAGAAGAGCTAGGTCTCCTCATTTGCACTGGGGACCACAGCACTTTCACCTGGTTCACAGAGCATATTATTAACAAAATGACAAAGAGCCCTGCGAGGGTAATGCGAAAGCACAATCTCAGCTGAGAAGACCGCTTGCCCATTGCAAAGCTGATGCGTCTGAGAAGAAACAGCCAACTTCATGACTCTTCACTCCATCCTCACATGGGACAAAGGAGCTGCACTCTGACTTACAGCCCCAGGAGCCAGCAGGGTAAGTACCAACATTTAACATTTCTTAACCCATTTTTCAAATGTATTTGCTTTTTAAATAATACAAGTGAAGTCTCAAAGTCTGTAGGACATGTATGCAAGAGGAGAAAGGACTGGATTTGGCCAGCTATCATAATTCCAGGCAGTTTTACAATAAAACCATAAAAAACAAGGTGTATAAGAGAAAACAGCAATAACTTCAGAACAGGTGGACTCAGTTTCAATGTAGCTTGTCTTGCACATTAAAACTTATTATCCAGAAGGGCAAGTAACTGTTTCTAAACCTCCTTGACAAGGACACAGACTTTTCTCAGATCTTAATTTCTGTTTGCAAGACTCATTTAAATGAGAACACAGCACCATTTCCCCATCCCATTCAGATTTTTTACTAGCAGGTTTTTTATTAGCAGTATCTTACAAACAGAAGGATGAACAGTCATTTGATGAGGGTCATATTTTTCAAAAGGAGGTGTAATTGTAGAAAAGGATGTTAAACTTATTATTCTAGAGATAAATCTATTAGATACAAGAACAGATACAAAAGGTATTAGGACTGTACAAGGTGCTACCTTCCTGTTTGTGACCTGAATAATATGGGGACAGTAATTGCTAAGAATTAAGGAACTGTTCCAAGTTCTTACTACCTTTCAGTATTCTCCACATCTGCTGACACACGAAACAATTCCTTCAGTTATGATATTTCCTATAACAAGCCATGAAAAACAAGAACTTTACAGTATGTTTTATATAACCACTGAATAACTAAAAGCCACGTAGAAAAGGAGTATGACAACATGAGGCATATGACAGTGGATTTATGGGAAGAATATTATACCTGCTGCTGTGACCTGTGTGCTGAACAAAGCAGAATAACACCCTGATTGTTCATTATACTTGAGGTATTGAATTATCTAAAATTTTTCAAAAGTTCAATCTGAGCCATGGCATTGACCCCCTTCCAAGAAGCTAAACAGACCTAGGCCATGATATCTGAACCCTTCCAAAAATCTAAATATGATTGGTGATGGTTACATTAGCCTGCATCCCATCACTTCAAGTAAAAGCAGCTTTTCTCTACCAGCAGTTTAAATGTCTTCTACAATTTTGATTAGAGATATTATTCTTCACTTATTAATCTTGTATTAAAAACAATGTTTCTCATTTACTTGGCTACACAGCACGTAGAAAATATGTAGAGAATAGATCCCTTGAAGAATAATCTATAAATACAGCTGAATATTCATTTTGGTTATTTAAATGTGTATATATATATATATATACACACACACATATACATAAAGGCTCATGCAGTAGCAACAAGGCATCCAAACAATTCTGAATGTCACTGGTTTTAAAGAATGCTGTGTGTTAGCTTCTTCAGAATACCTCATTAATGTCTATAAATAACTGAAGGGTGGGTGTCAAGAGGATGGAGCCAGGCTCTTCTCAGTGTTATCTAGTGTAGGACAAGGGGAAATGGATGTGAGCTGGAACATAGGAGATTCAATATAAGTATGAGAAGGAACTTCTTCCCAGGGAGGGTGACAGAGCACTGGAATGGGCTGCCCAGGGGGGTTGTGGAGTCTCCTTCTCTGGAGATGTTTAAAACCTGCCTGGACATGTTCCCATGTGACTTGGTCTAGGGGATCCTGCTCTAGCAGGGGGTTTGGACTAGATGATCTTTTGAGGTCCCTTCCAATCCCTAATGATTCTATGATTCTATCCTGGGGGTTATTAATTGTTATTAAGTATTTCTATGCTTTTACCCATTAATAATTAACAAACATAGCACACTAAGACTGAAGAGTAACCTCCCCCCAAAGACCAGTAATGAATGGATAAATCCTCCTTCCCTCAGAGAAGGAAGAGGCTCCTCCATGTCACTTGTTGGGCACATTGGTGGAAAAATCTGAGCTAAACCAATGGAGGGAAGAAAAGACCTGAAGCACAGCAGTCCTGGAGTGTTAACTGGTCTGACGTGTACAGCAGCCCATTAACTGCAGTGAATGCAGTGATCCTGCTGCAGCAGGGGGATTGGACTAGATGATCTTCTGAGGTCCCTTCCAATCCCTAATGTTCTGTGATTCTGTGACTTACTATTTTATGAAGTTGACTAATGGAGCAACAGAACAACAACAACACAGAAAAGTCAGCTGCAACAGCAAATAGCCAAATAAAAAAAGACATGCTTTTTCAATCTTTCTCACAAATAACAACATACTGCTTGAGAACTTCTAACAATAACCATGAAATACTGCAAAGAATGTACCAAAAGGTGAGATAACAGGTACTACAACACACATGTGGCTTTATCATTGAGTACTCATGAAGAAAATTAGATCCATTCAAGCATTTCAGATTGGAAGGTTGTCACACACTAATGGCCTACGGTCAGAGCACAGAATATAAATCTTCCTACATTTTTTAGCTATTCAACTGCCCAGGCTGTGCATTACCAGTAAAACATGGTGCTTCCACACACACTGTGTCACTGATGACAGCAATATGCAGGTCTTAAATTGCAGTGAAAAAATACATTTCAAGCCCTCAGAAAAGGTGCTCTGAAAAACTCTTCTGGTGAGTTATTTTGCTTCAGAAGATTTTGAACAAACAAACAAAAAACCTTCTTTTCTGTAATGCCAGCAGTTCATTTTTAGGGATGAATATAATTTGCTTCTGTTAGTTTCCTTTTTCAGGAACCAGCTCCAGAGGTACTTTAGAAAATCAGCAGAATTTAGGTGGAAAATGTAGGCAGGCAGGCATTAACACCAGCAAACTTTCCACAGCATTGCTGTTTCCTTAAAATAATTGATTTTTTAAGGGGGGGGGGAAAGGTAGCCTACTTTAAATAATGTTTGAACACAATTTCACTGAAGTTTCATTTCTTCTGGATGAGTATGTTAGGCTTACAAATTCTGCTTAATTTTCATGAAACAAATAAATCACTTAACATCTCCATGAATAGCCTTTTGGCCAGTTTTTACCAGTGCTGGTATAAAAGCTCTCAAATTAAGTCCCATTAAAAGAAAGTTAATTTTTACTAACTCTTTATTCCAATGTGAGAGCATCTAGACAGTAGGAGAGCTTCAGGATAATGGAAAAGCTGGTTCTATCCATCTCATAGTGTATAAGGAGGAATGATGCATGAAAAATGTAAGGAACAGAAAAAAGTGAGGTGCAAAGACCTGCTTTATAGGACAGCCAGGCTCTGGAAGACTCTTCAAGCATAACAGAATTTGCTTTCTGAGCAAGAATCTTAGGATTACCAGACTCCAACAATTGAGTAAAGTACATGTAGAAGAGAAAGAGAGAAAAAACCCCCAGACACTGGATTATATAAGCATAAGAGACTATGGCTCAATGCAGTTTTCTGTGGGGTGCACAACAGGGTGCAATCAGTACTGCAACACACAGTGAGTGTATTAGCTCTCACAGCGAAGTTCTGTACATTTTAAACTTGTCTGCTACACTACCACCTACCACTGCCTTGGTCTGCATACCCAGAGTACTGCCAAAGGATTACTTCCATGAGTTGATATACAAAATCAAACAAGCTAGCTCTCTTCCCAGGATGCAATTACTCAGTTTCCGTCTGAATTTCAGACAAAATTTGCTGTACCTGCATCAGGTTTAAGGACTTTTCTAGTCATGCAAGGACTCTTCATTTTGTAATCTTACTCCGGTCTTAAAAGTTTGGTAGGCCATTTAGTACTGATCTAATCCAGACTGTCCACACAATCTCTGGGCTGCCATCTCCTAGGATTCTGTCTTTGAGTTTTGGAGAGTTGTCTTCTCCAAGAGCCCTTCCAGAAGGCTTCCTTCTTGAAAGCCTGACCCAGAAATTCAGATGCTGCCATATTTCCCAAAAGGTCTTATTAATAACAGATGTTCCCATGACATGATTTCTCGATGGAACCTGAGAAGTGTGCTACACAGACCTAGCACCCAGAAAGTGACAACCTCTTAGTCTCCTAAAAGCAGTTATTTCTCCTAACTTCAACACTCAGTGAAGGCGTATGAACCACCCGAGTTTCACCTTCTCCTCTGAAAAGCTACATATCATTCCCTTTTCCAGAAGCACTTACCCTGCTGCCCCTGCGGTGTTTGTGAGATGATGAACTGTGCTGGCTGCAGGTTGGTTGTTGGATGCACCAACACAAACTGTTGCAGGTTGAGATTCTGTTGCTGAAGCTGCTGCAAGTGCTGCAAATCCTTAAGGAAACAGGAGAAGGGGGAAAAAAAATAGGGGGGAAAGAAAGGAAAAAGAGAGGGAAAAAAGAGAAAAAAGAAAAAAGAGTAAAAGGAAAAAAGAAAAGAAAGAAGTATGTTAAACATTTAAGTCAGCCATGACTCCCAATGAAACCAGATTGCTTATCAACCAGTCACATTCTAACATTTAGAGATAAAAGTGGATGTTAAACACAGCAGTCCTGCTACTGAATATCCTTTAGGTTAGCACTTTGAATGTCACTGTCCTTCATAAAACCATACAAAAATTGTTAATCAAGTAACCCAGCAAAACATTTCCAGTGCTGCTCTTCTTCCTCAAAAAATAAATTACAAAATCAATCTCCTTTCCCCCAAAATGCACTTTTCAAATACTTTAAACTTATCAGCCTTATTTTGAGGCTACAACTCTGCTACAAAAAGCCCACTGCTGACAAATCAAGTGTATTAGCTGGGGGCTATTTTTGTTTATAGTAACAACAATCTGCAATTACCATTGTAATGAGCAACGGGAAAGCAAAAAATTACAGATTCCTAGTTTGCATTCTGGTTGTTCAGGTCAAATTTCAGAAAGCAGTTCACTGAAAGAGTAAATATATAGAAATATTTTTGTTTAGTTCCTAAGCAAAATACGAAAATCTTAATAGGTTTGGTTATAACTGAGCTTTAAATGAATAACCTAAAGCTTTCCACTACTGCAGAACCCTGCTTTCATGTATTTTAACCCTTCAGAACTATTAATTGTCTATCATTAGATGATCAGTCTCAATGTAAATGCTAAACTCTGAGACACTGAATTATCAAAATAAAGTTTCCACTTGCTGTTTAGCTAGAGAAAGAAAACAGAACCACTTTAAAATACAAACACCAAACTGGCCTTTTTTTTTTTAATCTTGTCCAAAGAAGACAGTAACTGAAACTTGAGAACTGCTGTCATGTTGGCTGCCTTCATTGTTCAGAGGTAATCTATGACAAGTGTCCACACACGTGCAGAATCTTTTCATCTTTCTGAAAAGGGCCAGTTTCAAAACACTTGCCAATCAGATGGCTAAAAGTCCAAAAGATGTCCCACACGTGTAGTTTCCCATGCAACAAACCAAATTGATCAAATAAAACAACCTTCCCAAAACTCTATTTTGGGAAAAGTACTTGGATGCTGGGGTACTTGTTTGCAGACAGCTACCCTTTTCTGGGCTCAACTATCAGATGATGTTAGCAGCACCAGTTTGCTCCTAACCAGGGCTCAATCTGGCTGCTTGAATAAGGCCTGTCCTTTACCACACTTTCTAATGTACTTGAGCTAAAGTGGACCAGACTAACAAAGCCCTGCTTCTTCATTCAGGTCAGTAACGTAGCCCCCTACGCATTTTCACTGATGCAGGTTGCTGGGCACTCACACAAGCTGCTCAGCCAGTTGATGTGAAAACTCATTATCTGTCAGCAGTAGAGATGGAGACAAAAAGTCAAGACAGACTGACAAGGCTAACTCTTCATTTACACAACACACCCACATGCTGAATATGGTTACCTGTCTGTGACCTTATGTTATTTTTAAACTCTTAAGCTACAAGAAGTTTCAACAATCTCCTTCTGAGGAAGAGGTGTGGGGAGTGTCAGTGAGCAACAAAGACAGCTGGGGAGTTAAAAAAGAGTAGTCTATCATTTTATGAGGCCACAGACGCGCATATAAAACAACTACTTAACCTGCATTATGAAGGCACCAGCCATCAATCACTGAGGCATCTTGGTCATGTTAAGTCAAAATCATGTAGACAGACACCAAAGGTGGATTGACCAAGCAATGCTCTTTAAGAAATGGAAACTTCCATTTTATAAGAGAATGGTAGCACCCCCCACCCCCTAGCACAACTGTGTTTTTATATTTCATGGTATTGCTTGCTTTTGGAAAAGCTGAGAAGCACTGCAACCAGTGCCACAAAATCAAGACAATTTCCTTCCTAAAGAAAAAAGATAAAACTTCTCCAGGTACTCTGGGTGTCTCCTGTTTGTATCATAAAGTTACATTGGTCAGAACTGCTAGGAACTCTTAATTCTTGGGCCCAATGGGACATGGCCCTCCATTCACTGATTCATTTATTTTCAATGTTCCACTGGTTACCTCTGCAGATTGAGCAGACCCTCACAGCACAGATGAGCTGGACTGGACGTGAGGACTGGATGAGGACACAAAAAGATGACTAATTCTTTGAACACTGGGTGGAAGAAAAAGAAACTAAGAGAAAATAGAGGTGGGTAAAAGAAAAAGGAGAAACACAAAAGGAAGAGCTGAGAAGAATTTTTAAAGGAAAAAGTATAGACACAGACAGGCAGGTTAAGATTTTCTCTCACCAAAAGGAAATGAATGAAATCTCCACAGATGATCAAGTAGATGTCAGATGTGTTGAGGAAGCACCACAGGAGATGGAGTTCCACACAAGAAAAAATACAAGAAACAGTAGCAGTGTATTCATAAGGTCAAAGGAGGAGCCCTTTTTGTTTAAGACTGTAGCATTCGTAACACAGGGAACCCAGCTAAGACATGACAGCTCTTATCATCAGGCTCTTACACTTTAATATGAGGAAACTGTTTGTAAATTGAGGCCTCAGGGATAACTGGTATAAGCAATCTTACTCTGTGCATCTGCCTCAGTAAATGGTATCTTGGCTGAGCCTTGTTTAAATACAGAAACACAGTTCTGTAACACCGAATGGAAATGATACCTCCAAGGCTAATCACTTTTAAATAGCCCTACAAGCGACTCAAATTCATTTGAAATCCAACTTTATTTGTACCTTGGGTAAGTTTTATTATTCCATTAATTGCAGCATTACAATAAATCTCCCAACAGCAACCACGTGAACAAGCCCCTGATGCTTTTTCCTATACTGGTTTCATCTTCTCAGTGGTAAAATCTATTCACTAGCATAAGCACATACAGAGATGGAAAGATTTCTGGGGACACCTGCATGTTATTTAGAAAGATCACAACAACCCTCACTCCTACCTTCACAAAATAACTATCAAGTGCTAGGTCTTCAAGTTAGGAAGCTCTGGCTGGTTGTGTTTGGGTTTTTTTTGTTTCGGTTTTTTTTCTTTAGTAAAATCTAAAGTTCTAAATGTAATGCTATTATCTGTAGTTACAACTTCAGTACAGACTTCAGCATCATTTTGGGGTTTATAGTTTGTAAACACTGATCATGGATCATGAAGAGAAGTAAAGTTTAAAAAGAACTCCCAAACTTAGGACAACTGCATAGTGACAGTTTAGCATCAACCCAGCAGCAGCACTTAACATCTTCCCAGACTGTTGCAGCAGGAACCTCACATTAACTCTACTGCACATTAAAGAAGTCATGCTTGTGCAATTAGTTAATTAAAACAAATATGGTAATCCCCCTGCTGCAGAGACCTGACAGTTAATCAATTATTCAAAAATAATCAACTAAAGCAAACATTCAGCTGTTTGTGTAATCAACTATATGTTTACAATAGCAAAGCAAACAAAGCTGAGCTCTGTTTATAAACTGTTGTGTAGATGGATCAAAAAGCAGAGTCTTATCCATCTACAAACCTCGACTGCAGAAGTACAAATTATCCCCTGCACTTGCATCGTAAGAAGGTAACAACATGCAACCAAGCTACATTTATACATCAAAATAACCTGTCCTAAAAGAAATTTATTGTGAAGTCAAACATTTAAGTGACGAGGAATGCCAGAAAACAAGTGAAATTTGAATTTGTTCTCCCTGCCCCACAAATGAACATTGTGTGGTGGCAACTGCATGATCATATTATTTTTCACAGAGCTTTCAGCTCATTCATGTGTACAAACCAGACAATGTTCACTTCAGAAGCTTCTATTTAACGGCAAGCGCTGGACATGATCTTTTCAACTCTTCTCGAACACTTCTCTGAAGATTTTGTAAGTTCTGAAGAAAATCCCAGTGCTAAATTAGGAGTTGTAAATGCTTCATACATTTTCACACTTCCCCGTGAAGTGGAAGAGGAGGATGAGCAACATCTTGCTCATGCACAACAATGCCTCCAAAGTATCCACTGATTTGGTGGCATATTTAACAAATGCAAAGACAGAAAGCTCACAGTACAGATTTTAATACAAAATGTTAATGCTCTGCACTTCAGTAAAGCAGACCTTGCTACCTGAAGCTGCACACCCAGAAGACAAGAGGCACGCAGCCCTGGATGACTTACATTTACATTAAAAGACTTTGATAATATCAAATGGAAACTCTGATAGCTGCATGGAAAGATGCTAGAAGCTAAACATCAGCTTCTCTGACAAGGGCATTTCCCATTCTTTTCCTGAAATCTGTATTACTGGCTACAGACAAAGGCTTAACAAATTTAAGAGATGGTCTTGAGAGTCTCTGTGAATGCTACGCCCTTGAATGACAGCAAAGCAAATCACAGAATTGTTTAGGTAGGAAAAGATCTTTAAAATCATCAAGTCCAACCATTAACCTAACTGTACCAAGCCCATTGCTAAACCCCCTCCCTAAACTCCGTATCTTATGAGACTTCATGTCCAGGGATGATGATTTAACTGCCTCCCTGGGCAGTCTGTTCCAATGACTGATGACCTTTTCAGTGAACAGGGTTTTTTCCTAATATCTAACCTAAATTTCTGCTGGCACAACTTGAGGGCATTTTTTCTTGCCCTAAATGGAAGCAGGTTCAGAAATTCAAGGATCTTTGCCCTGCAGTATACGAAGCAGCTCAGGGTGTACTAAACATCAGTACCGGCCTTCAAATGTGGGCTGGCATCACTTTGGCCTCTGCAAAGGCCAGAGATGGAGATTTCAGAATTTTTAGACCAACACTGCAGAGGTTTACCACTTCAGCTAACAAAATCCAAAAGCACAACCAGGCTGCTACTCAGCGAGTGAACTAGCACAATGAAGGGACAGCACAAGTCATCTATGGACCTCACAGTCAATTGCAATCCCATTCTGTTACTTAACCAGCCCGTCTTCACCATTTAGACGTTTCATCCCAGTTGAATACTAGTGAAAACACACTGAGAACTGCCACACAATCTTGAAGAACCTGCTCACTGTAAGAAGCAGCAACCTTTGTGATTATACAGCCAACATTCTTAGCACAGCTAGACTAATGAAACTGAAATCTGAGAACCTTAATTATGAAAAGATTGACCTCAATGCCAGCAACACAAGCAAGCACCTACTAGTAGTACTCCAGATGCCTAAGCTATACATTCAGCTTTGTCCAGAAGCTAAGGAGTTTCCACACTAGGTATGCTAAGCACAGAGTCAGTGGCACTTCATTGTCCACACTAATTAAACCAGTCCTGGAAGGCCAAAAGGATCTTTGCTGCTTCTAGTAAGCAGAACGCACTTGGCAAGTAGTTCTTCAGAATCAGTGGGTCTTTAGCAGCAGACCACAAAGCTGGACAGACTGCAACTGTAACCAGACTCATTCTGCCAAGACGCACGAGACTGCCCATACTTTGTCACTGAACTCTGAGCATTAAGCACCAAGCCAGAATAGCGCACACACGTGTCAACTCAAACTACCTTTACTCAGCTCTATCATTTTGCTGCTGGCATCGTTTATGAGGGGCAGGTATCCTTTCCCATCCATCTAGGTCTCAACAAACGTCCTTTCTATGGGCAACTTTTTTCTACGGGCAACTTTCTACACTCCTTTTTTACCTCTCTCAAGCTAACTACAGTGAAGAAAATTCAGAAATGCAGCATCTGGTCAGATTCTAGAACAACCTCATCAATCAGTTTTGCCTCAACTATCAACTTCAACCTCATCAGCTAAGGATGCATGAGGAAAGACTAACAGTTCCCAAGGACTACAGAAACTCACTGAATGAGGAGTAAAAGTATTATTGGAACGATGCAATGAGTCAAACCTCTTATTTTCCACCCTCTCAAGCCTCAAGGCTCACCTGTGCAATCTGTATTGGCTGAGATAGAGGGATCTGCGTCATCGGCGTTGCAGCAGAGGCCGAGATGGTGGCACCAGCAGCGCTGTGCTGCTGACTGGCTGAATGCTGCACTGCAGCCGCCAGCAACTGTGCCTGCGCCTGTTGTATCAATAACTGTTGCTGGGCTGGCGTCAACGTGAGCTATAAATAATTAGAAAACACAGCCATTAATTATGGAAAGAGCCACTTCAGCTATAAAGTCATTAGCTAGCTCAGTACTAGTTGTATTAACCTGGCATTCCTACAACTATTACTACTGTGCAGCCCATAAGTAGCCAATAACTCTGGCCTTAAGTACAGCTGGCTACGCAACACTGTGTAGAAAACAACCTACCGCAGACCTGATGTAAACTACACTGCACTTACTAGAGCCTACAGAAGCTAATTTACTCCTGCCTTTACCTCCTTCAACAAGGAGGTTCAGAGAAAAGGTAATTAAACAGCAAGCAAAAGAACAGAATGGGTATTGCCATGATTGGAAAGGAAATTTACACCCAGCAGAACAGAAGTGATTAGCCAGACGAATGAGAAGCAGAAATGCTGGCTATGGCTACTGAACAAACTGATAACACCCCAGCTGCTTCACATTAGCATGAATCCTGCCATATTCCATCATTTACATTATGCCCTAAGATATAAGTAAAGAACACGAGCTCCGTTTGTTTCTCTCCAAGTCTCCCCATCTGCCTTTTTTAAAAAAAGCAAACCCAAAACAGAATGGAGTTGGCAAGTTTACATCCCTTCCTGTTCCCAAACACACATTATCTCTGTGAAACAGGTGGCAGCAGTCTCTCCTTTACATGTAAATGAATCCTGATGCCCACATTTACTACAACCCATATCTGCATAGGCCTGGCACTGTGAATGTTTCACTACTGCAGACAGTCATAAATTAAAACAAACCACTATTTTTTGAGAATGAGAAAATTAATAAAATATGCTGAGGCTTAATAATTTATTAAAACAGTCTCACTTTTGAAACTTTCTAATCTAATTAACCATAAACTAATTAGGTTGTTTGTTTACACACTAGCACATAAGATGATTTAAACTTGAACATGAAATTAAGACATCGCGCCACTCAAGTGTAGAGATGATCTAACCTAGTACTTCATATCGCTAATACATTGTCAGCGCAACTGCCCTAAATTCTTCATTAACAAGTAGACTCTTAGAACTGCAGAGCTGATTATGTGGATGCAAACTCTACCCAAACCAGCCCATTCACAGAACTTGCTGTTTTTTTAAAAATGACCAGAAGCATTTACAACAGTTCAGAAATACCAGCAATCCGAAAACAACGGTCATCACTCCCTTGCAACTCAAAAACTCAACACTGGTAGGTTTAAATAGAAGGGTTGAATAGGCTTAAGCACTAAAATAGTTAACTTACAAAGAAATGTGCTTGAGAAGAGGAAGAATTACTATCAGTCATTCCCATTATTTTTGTTCTTCGTCCAGCTACCCGGTAAGATTTAGTCTCATGCTCCCATGCCTCGCTTTAAAATTGTAAGAAAAATACTGCTAATAACCCCCCCCCCCTTAATGACACCACTGACTTTCTTGTACATACACCAGGTTTGAATTTCATTGCAGATCAAGATGAATAACTTAGAAATAATTCCCCCTTCCCCCCTCCAAGAATTTTTTTGAAACAAATACTTTGCAAAAAACAATAAAGATTAGAGTCTGCTTTTTTATGGTAAGATATTTTCTGTCCCCCCTTTCACTTAAGTTTGTTCCTATGTTAAAGGAAAGGACAATAACCTTCACTGATAGTTCTGCGGGGACTGTTGTCATTTGCTGGACAGGAGGCTTCCTGCAGTATACTTGGGTAAATCTTACCCCAGTGATCTGTCCTCCGGCCAGCATGAGCTGGGTCTGGGGTATGGCCGCCTGCACTGAAGGCTGCTGGGAAGGCTGGCTTGGCTGCTGAGAGTCCCCAGATTCTTCATTAGATTTAGACTAGTCAGAAAAAAACCAAACAACTCTTTATAGTGTAAAACAGATGTTAATATATAACACTGCTATCTTAACACTGCACAATAAACATCGTTCATCTGCATACAAAAAGCCCCTGGGTTTACTGTAGGAGTGCGTTTAGGCAACGGCTCCAAGTGCCCACCATTCCAGCTATCATTGCTCAAACACCTTTGTAGGTGATGGCTTTAAACAAAACACAGAGACTCACAGGTCTTTTGGAACACTGATGTTATTTTCCAGTCTCATTTCCTTTAACCCAATGCAACCAAAGCTGATACTACCTTTCACCACACAGAAAGCAAACGTAAAAATGAATCATTGCCTAAAAATCCTAAACAATGGATCGAGGGAAAGGAGATTGCGTTTCCACTTTCTGTACCTGCATCCTCTAAGTCATCATACTGCTGGTTTATAGGGAACTGACTTGAGAAATGCTCACAGGTTTATCTACCTACAACAAAATACATAAAGTGTGGTGCTTCTAAATAATCAAAGTTGAGCATTTTTTAAATGAATGCTGCTTGAGTATAAAATATTCTGTTTTGTATGATCTTGGTTTGCATCTTTTTTAAACAGAAGAAACTGAAGACACGAGGGAGGAAATGCAAGTGCATGAAGAAGGGGAGAGAGTTTTATGATAATTAAAACTGGTTATGCAGAACATTAAAATTCTGCATAGATTTGCATATTTTCCACCACCTGTTTTGGGGACTGCAGAGCAGGCTAATTAACATAAAGGCTCTGATTAATTCTGCCAGTCATTGAGTGATAATTACAGCGCAGGACTGTAAACATTCTGCACTGGAGATACAGCCTGTTTGCCAACATCTCTCTTAGGGATGGAAGTTTACCATGGCAACCAAAGCAATTTTCTGCCTCCTTCCTCTCAGAAGGGAAGGTCACTCTACCTCCTCTTCTTTCCAAATTGTTATTATGTATAAGTGGGTCCACATTCTATTGCATTTCATGTAATGCATTACCTACACTCTTTAATAACAAGCAATACTGAAAACTGTTTTCAATAAAACTGTATCCCTTGCCCCTTAATACAGTGCTGAGAGGAAGTGGCACGTTAACTGATACGCTGAAGTGTTCAGCATCATAACAAAGTTTGAAAGCTTTGTTGTCTCACCTACATTATTAAACAGCAATTACTCTGACTTATGGTGAAATCAGAATGTGTTATTTACACACGCACTCTACAGCGGCCACGTTATATAGTTAACGTTATGAACGTTATGTTATATAACCCTACATTCAGCTACCAGAAGTAAGCACAGATTGCAAAGCTATTTCTTGCTATACTTAAAATCAGTGAATAAATGGAAGAACATGAAACATTCCTGGAGGTTTACAGTCTTCTTGAGACAACACCAGGCTGAAATTCAGTAGAGTTACGATCACTGCATGTTTTAAACAATTCGAGTTACAATCCTGAACCTGATTTACAGATGTAGAAGTGTTTACTGTTCCTTCAGATCTACCACTTGCAAGACCAGTCAGAATGAAAAAACTGAGTAGCGTATCATAGGTTAAAAGCTGTCTCTAATGGGACCAAAATGCTGTTTGGAATGAGAGAAGGATGAGCAGCAGAAGGACTGTACCTGTACATTTAAGGACTGAGCAGCAGCCTGTAAACTTGTTCCAGCGAGCTGGACCTACAACAGTGCAAAAACGGAAATGAAATCACGTAGAATCCACAGAAAACTTCAGCAATGTAAGAAGAACAACCTCTCCACCCTCAGCCCAACAAAAGACTCCCCCAAGAACAATGTGCACCCCTCTTAACACTTGAACCAGTGAAGCAGGGGTTGTGCTCCAAGCTGAAAAATAGCAGCAAGACTCATCACAGTTGTATGTCTAGCTCTTGCCTATTCCTGCCTCAAATCTAGATATTACCACAAAATTCACCACAAAGAGAACACTTTGGGGTGGACAGACTAACTGATCCTATTCCTGTTAGAAAAACAATCCAAGTTTCAGGGGAGAATGTTAAGCTTTTCTCATCATCAACCTTCTCGTATTTCAGAAAAGATCTTACCCCAACGACATCCACAACATTCACCCACTTCCTTATATGACAGAGGAGCAATCATCTGTACAGCACAAACCCCAGAGCACAAACACTCTTCTCCAAATCAAATTCAAGTATTTGCAATCCTGAGCCACTGAAAAGAAGATCTCAATACAGAGGACTAGAGATACTTTACAAAGGCTGTATTGATTCAGGTATACTCAAAACCTCAATTCAATGTTGGTGATTAATGGGTTCAAAGTAGTTCTTGTGGGTTAGCAGTGAAGCAAAACTCACATTTTAAAAACTGAGACTGTAAAGAAATGTTATTTTTGCTATAATAAGGATTCTCTCTGTACAACAAATGTTAAATTTTCATTTACTGAGGACTGTTTTAATCAGTCTTGCCTTGTTTCTACCACCACCCCTCTACAAAGAAGGAATGCTAAGCAATTAATTACCAACACTTTCAAAGGTCAGAACTACAGCCTGTAGTGAATTGCATCTCTGGCCATCTTTGAAAACCACTGCTCGTTTGAAAACCAGGCAACACACAAGGATATGAAAAAGCAAAGCAAACTGTAGCACTCTTGCTTCTCTAAAAAGCTGTCTCAAATCATATACATCACAAAAGAGTCCACATATCTGCAAGCACAGGAAGGAGAGTTTTAATTGCAATTGCAGTACATTAAATTAGTTACTGAATATTCAAACAGGCAACCCTTAAGAGTCACCTTGGAAATACTTTCTACTCCTCTAGATGAAGGGCTTATTTAAGCATGTTCTACATCTAAGCAATTGTTCCCCAAAAAGCTGTCTTCACAAGCAAAATACAGTTGGACACAGTTGACATAATCAACTCAGACATATTCAAAATAATACATTAAAAAACCCATAATAATTAAAAACCCCCACATAAAAAAACTACAGGTGCATCTCGTTCAGGTGCAGCCAGCATATTCCTGAATATCCCTTTGAACACTATTTGGACGCTCCCTTCCACCACACAACAAACATTTTCTAATTAGAAATAAACTGTTTCTTAATGTTGTCTACGTGGCAGTAGTTGGCATTAGTCTGGAGCAAAGCAGTGCGTGTGAAGGCTGAGTAACATCCCATTAGCAGCAGCCACACTAGAAAAGGGCAGTTTGACAATAGATTCCCACACACCTGCAGGTGCATAAAAGAATCGCTGAGATTTTCCCTTTGAAGTAGAGTTTCAAGACATGAATCACACTTTATCAAACATGAAGTTATAAAGACCCTGTTTAAACAAATACACTTCCAAAGCAATGTAAAGCTCTGTGCTAAATACAATTACTGTCCCGGATCAATCTATACAACACAATGAAGACTAAGACAAACACTAAATTCTGCAGAACAGCTGTGTCTGTCTCCATGTTAAACACACACTGACAGCCCACGAAAACTAGTTATCTTCTCTCCATCTAAACCCAGCCTACACCAGCCTACTGGTTCAGCAAATTCAAACACGAGCACTCCCTAGGTCCTACATAACCCAATCTACTAGGGAAATGGTAATTACATGACAAGGCATGTGGAATGTTCCATACAATAAAATGGCAGTTCAGAGCTCTCAACAGAGGGTATAAAAGCTTCAGTACATCAATTATATACCACAATAACTGTGCAACCTCAGACCTCAAACATTCAAGGTCAGCCAATTAGGTAGGGTATTTTAAAGTTTAAACTTGGTGCTGAGGAAGGGAAAGAAATTAGGACATTTGTTTTCATACATCAAGTGTGAACAGACAAAAACTACAAAAAATGGCCCTTATACTTATCTTCACCTAGGGATGCCCTATTTTGCTTCAGCTTATGTGTGAAGCTCCACTTTGATTCCCTAAACACAACAGCAGCAGAACATGGAAAACAGCAGCAGAAGCCTCAATATCATCTGACAAACAGGTCCTTGAAATAACTTCTCAAAAACCCACACCAAAAACCCTCACAATCCATAAACGCTTACTAAGTATGATCACTTCATATTTCTAGTAAACATGTCAGAACTTGAAAGATGGAAGTACAGCAACGACTGTTATTCAACACCACTTTTGATTTCTTAACTAGGTAACCAGGCAGTGAGAGTTGCAGAACCTTAGCAACTGTTGGACCAATACAATCTTTTACCAAGAAGATTAGATTTTACCTTGCCTTTCCATTTGCTGCTCCACTAAGGTTTAAAAAGAAATCAAATACACATTCTCAAATCCCCCGAAAGAGCCTTTCCAGTTTGCCCAAATAGATTTCACCCTACCTTGACATATTTTACAGCCTAACACAACAAACCAAGGGCCACAAGAACCTTTTCCCATTCAAGCTGCTTAAGCACATGGCCCACTTGTATGTTCCTTTACACAACTACTCATCATTCAGGGAAAGGGAGAAACCAAAACACACAAGAGCAGCTATCCTCACACCTGCTACAGACTCCTCTACTTTTAAATGTGTCTCCTCTTACCTGATGAAGGTGCCCAAGGAAGGCCTGGGCCTGGGCTGTAGAGATTGCTCCTCCGATGGGCACAGGCTGCTTTTGAAAGTCCAGGCCATTTGTTTGCGTGCCTGGAGAACAAGACATAGTAAGAACTATCAGTCAGTACTTGTGAAATGGAATAAAGAATCACTACTCCTATGTCTCGCTTAATACCTTGCAGCAAAAAATACTCAGAGTGTAGAGAATTTAAGTGTTTTACTGTAAGGAGAGGTGGGAAAGATCTACTCTCAGACTTCAGCAATACAGTATTTGTCAGCTGAACAAAATCAACAGCCGATTTTCTTCAGCCTCCATCTTACTTATTCTGAGTACACTCTTACCACATCCATCTCTACTGTGGTTTGAGAACCAAACGTGTGCATGCTGCTAAGGTTAAACTGTGTTTCCACTCTCCAAACCCTTTCTGTCCAACAGCAGCAGACTATTTTTGCTCAGAAAGTTGCAAGAAGAGAGTTCATATAAAGCCACCTTTCAACTGACAAAAAATGGACTGGATACACAGGGCAGCTAGGAGCCACAGTTTTACTCTCTGATAACAGATACCTCCACATTTTGCATGTTGAGTTTTACTACCAGTAGTGGCTAAAAACAAGAAGGGAGACTGAGTGCAGCAGGCTGTGTGGAATTTCTAGAGCAGATGACACAATCTTCAAAACCAGTGTGACTGAAGTAAGTCAAACCAACTTTAGACATGCATGTTTATTCTTCATGACATTCATTTTGTTCAGTGCCTAAGGAAAAGGTATCCAACTAACTCCTACTTCCAAACTCCTTTCCATCCTTTACATTTTCTGCCAGAAACATCTAGGACATCTCCTAAGTAAAAGAGAGTCAAAGCTGTCAAACACCACCATCTGCAAAAGCAAGCAGGTGTACAATTTGATTCATAAAACACACTACCCAGTACATTACACAGGGCTATTCTGACCTACAAAGAGCTTAAACAGATAACATTTCCAAAGACAGAGTCACTGTTCAGTGAAACACACACACAGCACGCACAGTCAGGCTTTGCGGCACCCACGTACAGCATACCTAAGGTGCACCTTTGCTGCAGGTGCTGCAGGGGTAGGGTTGGTCTACTCTCAACTTTTTAATTCCATGATTTGGGCCAAGGTTTAAAGACTTAAAAGACATTTGAAAGACATTTGCAACCAAAGATCCATAGATGTGTTAAAAATATTCCTGTTTTACACTGTGTCAAATTATTTTGCTTAATGAGACTAAAATTCTAATCTAACATGAAAGTAAGACTGTCTCTGAACTGATCTTGAACTAAGGCAACTTGGTGGCATTTCTCCAAAGGTAGGTAAGAAACAGTGAGCTATAAGAATCTCCTATTTTCCTTTTTTGCAGCAAACTGCAGAATTCTCTCAATGCAGGAGACCAAAGGGAGCAGGAAGATTATTGGGGAAATATATAAAAATAATTCCTGACAAACAGCTACTGTAATTCAAAGGAAACAATCTACTACCTCTTCATTTAAGTAGATGCTTTGAATCAGTTTTCAACCTGTGGTCAGGGACCCCCAAGCAGGAGGAAAAACACCAATAAGAAAATCAACTGTGAACAGACATTCCTCATTCCAATTGGAAACTTGCAGGGGTCAGAAAAATTACTAGTTTCCGAGAGGAGCAGCTGGAAGCCTCACCTTAAATAAACAGGTGAAGCTATTCTAGTTAACTACCTTTCAAAAAGAGCCTCAAATCATGATCCCATATTAAAAGACCACTGCTGTGCACGTGTGCAGAAGAAATGCTCCAGTTAGCGTTTCTGCTGACTCTAATATGGAAATTTGAAATGAGCCTCCCAGGGTTGACAGTTTTGAACAAAGCAAGTTCTAAGATTAAGGTTAAAATCTCTATGGGTCCCAAGAAACACTTTATTCAGATACTCAAAGAAAACAACATTCACTTCAAATTCAACCTTGAAGGACTCTGATTACCTCTCCCTACACCTCCCCAAACCAAAGTCTTTTCACTCTTCGTTTTACTTGCACACTGAACTTTCTCTCATGCTTGGAAGAACCATGTCCCTTCTCCTTCAGGTGCAGGCTTAGTTTTGGAAAGAATGCTATCCAGGTTGCTCGCATTTATCCACAGGATGCCTATATCTTTGGAAGAAGAGCAGGAAGAAGTGAACACCGAGTCTGGCACATGAGAGGTGCACCTTTTACGGTGCTCATAGGGTTGTGACTTACGGAATCCAAGAAATCTGGTAAGACTTAAAAACTGAGCTACCAGAAGCAGGTCAGCACATTGTGAGAACATGAAAGGACCAGAATGCCACCTCTGCT
Source organism: Rhinopomastus cyanomelas (assembly GCA_013400115.1). Lineage (NCBI taxonomy): Eukaryota > Metazoa > Chordata > Aves > Bucerotiformes > Rhinopomastidae > Rhinopomastus > Rhinopomastus cyanomelas. Next base: position 2,700 of record VXBP01008309.1, on the reverse strand, counting down.
CAAGTACAGAGTTAAATGCCAAAGCCCATGGTGATCAACAGATATGGCAGATGCAACCACAAGTACTGAATTTTAACAATCTCAGTTCTTTACGTCTTTTCCATCTCCAATCCAGCTACCATAACTGCTAGAGCCGATCTAATAGCTCACCGACAAACACAGGAGCGGGAACTCTCCACCTCCCATCTTGCCTCTTGGTTCGAAATACACTGACTGTCCCCTGTTGCTTTGGTAGTTCATGGGCACAGCAATAAGCCAACCCACCTTTCTAACTCTGTAGAAAGCTATTTATATGAACTGTTCCTTTTTGCTTTCAGCCAAGTTAGTTTTCTGCCAGTTATGTGAGATTAATTACCAGCAAGCCCCAGATAATGCAAAACAGGGGAGGTCAGAGACATGGTAGTAGGGCAATCTCCTGCCCCCATAAAGTTGTTAGAGTCTAAATCAAGCTGTAGGATGAAATTTTACCCTTTGAGACCAATGCAACTTAAGTGCATATCAATTTTGGCATAAATTCTGCCATGTAGTTAGCTTCTCCACGGAGCTGATGTGGATGAAGACTACTACTAAACACAATTCGTTTTCAGCCACATCAAATCTTTGAACCATCTCTCAGTATCAGTCCAGGGAAAGGAAGAGACCAGGTACCAGGACACCTGAACATGGGTTAGTTTCAGGTAATACTGTCTTGTAATTGTACCTGTAGAGGGTATAAAGGCATGATGAAAAGGAACAAGGAAGGTAACACTGCACCTGCAGTCACAGGAAGAACATACTACCAACATTCAGCATCATAATCATCACACTCCAGTATGAGTTTACAGAACACAGAGACCATGTAAGAAGAGAATTGAGGAACTTTAAGTGTGGAGAGATGGGAACAAGGAGTAAGAAAAGACTGAGCAAAGAAAGACAAACAAGAAAGAAGATTTAAAAAGTGACTGGAATGGCTGGTTATTTGCACGGTGGTCTGAGTTTTCTATAAGGAGAACCTTGCTTGACCTGCTGGGCACAGTGCCTTGATGCATCCCATGACATCATTTGCTTTATTGGCCACAAGTGCACACTGCTGCTCCATGGACAACTGACTGTCCACCAGGACTCCAAGGTCCTTTTCAATAGGGCTGCTTTCCAGCCAGACAACCCCTAATCTGTAGTGGTGCCTGGTGTAGTTCCTCCTCAGGTGCAGGACTCTACACTTGCCCTTGCTGAACTTCATTAGGTTCCCCTTTGCCAAGCTCTCCAGTCTGTCCATATCTCACCAAATGGCTCACAGCCTTCTGGTGAACCAAGCAATCCGCCCAGTGTCCACAGAATCACAGAACATTAGGGATTGGAAAGGACTTTGAAAGGTCATCCAGTCCAATCCCCCTGCCACAGCAGGATCACCTACACCAAGTCGCACCGGAACATATCCAGGCGGGTTTTAAACGTCTCCAGAGAAGGAGATTTTGTGTCATCAGCATCTGACAACAACCCCTTGATCAATTTAAGTTCTTATGAAAACAGCTATGCAACAACTCTTGTATTTAATGGACTTTTTCTTCTTGTGGTTTTTGAGACATCTAAAATACGGGTTGCTTTTTTAAAAACTTAAAAGGGGAGTCCAGTTAGCAAATATAATTTAAAGTTTAAAAAAAACATTACTTATTTCAGACATCTTACTGGGAACTCTGTACACCTAGCAGAATCACAACCCTGGACTTCAGGAGGGCCAGCTTTGGCCTTTTCAAGCAATTGCTAGGGGACATCCCATGGGACAGGGTACTGGTAGGTAAAGGGGCCCAAGATAGCTGGTTAACATTCAAAGACCACATTTTTCAAGCCTAAAATCAGAGCATCCCTACAGGTGGGAAGTCAAGGAAGGGAGACAGAAGACCTGTGTGGTTAAACAGGGAGCTGCTGGGCAAACTCAAGAGGAAGAAGAAAGCCTATAGGTCATGGAAGGAGGGGATGGCTACTTGGGGTGATTATAAGGCTCTAATCAGGAGATGTAGGGATGTAACTAGGAAAGCCAAGGCCTCTCTGGAATTAAACCTTGTAAGAGAGGTCAAGGGCAACAAAAAGGGCTTTTTCAAATACACTGCAGGTAAAATTAAACTAGAGGCAATGTAGACCCCCTGCTGAATGAGGTAGGTGCCCTGGAGACAGAGGATACAGAGAAAGCAGAGATACTCAACACCTTCTTTGCCTCCGTCTATACTTCTGGGGACTGTCCTGATATCAAGCCCCAGACCATTCAGGCCCCAGAGGAAGTTGGAACAAAAGAAGAGTTTGCCTTGGATGATGAGGACTGGGTTAGGGATAAGTTGAACAAACTGGATGTGCACAAATCCATGGGCCCAGATGGGATGCACCCGC
>VXBP01008308.1:0-67939 GCA_013400115.1 Rhinopomastus cyanomelas | reverse complement strand
AGGTTTTGTAGAGATTACACTATGGAAATAGTCAACTTCCCTTTCACAATCTCTTATAGCNATAGTCAACTTCCCTTTCACAATCTCTTATAGCTCTCAGCCTTTCCACCTCTTCCCTCAGCTCAGCCACCACTGTCATCAGATCATTGACTTGCTCACATCTCACACAGGTGCTGTCCCTGCCATCCCCCATATTTAGTGCCAGATTCCAGCACTCACTGCAACCACCTGCCTGAACTTCCACATGATTGTATGTGGTCTGTGTTTGGGTGGCCACTGATTTTCTACTGGCCCTTGTCCAAGTAGTCACTATGTCTTGTGGTAACGGTCCTGTTCGTCTTGTAAGGTTTTTGTTTTGGTGTGGTGGGGTTTTTTTTTTTGTTTTTTCGGGTTTTTTTGTCAGTCCCCCCTGTCAGCTATAATCCTCGAGTCAAAAACCGCCCGCCCCGCTCTGCGTCTCAGCACGTAGCCACGCAGGCACTCAAGCAGCCGTACTCACCAAAGAGAAGGCAAACTCAAACTGCTTTTGCTTTTAGCTCGATCCGAGGCTCCGCCCCGCTCTGCATCTCAGCACGTAGCCACGCAGGCACTCAAGCAGCTTCTTTCAGGAATTTTCCTCCTGGTTTAGATGGCTCCACTTTTAGAAGACACCAAATCTGAACTCCAAAGTCTGACTTGAGCCCCGTAAAACCTGAGAAGCCTGGAATGTACCAAGAACAGTGAAAAGGCATCGATTAGGATGCTCGAACTGAGAGCACCTGAGCATCACAGCAGTAGCACACGATGTCCCCAGGCAATGGACGGGCAAAGACTGAAATGTAGGAGCTGTGTAGTCTCTTACTCAGCGGTCCTAACAGTTTTTGCTGCAGCTCTCTTTACAGGAATGTAAACAGTTCTCCTTGCAATGTCAGTGTTATGTCTCTGGTTTGTTACCATTTCCTGAGCAGCACTGCTGCCAAGAGCACGGGGAGCAAAGGCCTCACAAGGAGCAGCTCTTTCCCTGGCACCTGAGCACACTGGGAGCCCAGGATCACTCTTCTCGCAGGACTCAGTCCACTACAGGAGACACGATGGGGGTTCAGGCTGTTATTTGCAGTGCAATTTATGTGAAATCTTTGTGGTTGGGTTCCCAAGATGGCAAACACATTCAGAAATCCCTTTAGTTGAGAAAAAGCGTCGCCGTGCACGTACCACTAGGCTTTTACTCACGTGGGAGCGGCTGCCTGCCACGGCGCAGCACACTCCCCTGCACCCACCTCTCCACAGGCTATGACTGTAGACTAAAGCCGCATGAAATGAGCAGCTCTGCTCTGCTGGGCTGGCACACAGACGGAGTTGTGTAGTGGCACAGCATTTTTGTTGTTCACTTTGTTTCATCGCTTTCAGTTGCACAAAAGGGATATAAGAAATTAGTGAGGAAAATGTGAATTTGTATGAAAAGCGGCATTTTGCATTTACTTCTGACTGTGCAAGATATGCCATTAAAAAAAAGTTATTCATGTTTGGATTAGTGGGATTAGAGGTCTGAATTTTCGTGAAACTTAGTGGTTTAAAAGCACTGTAAAATTATAACATAACATTTCATTAAATCCATGAAGCTTTACTAAATCTCTCATGGCACTGAGGCACAACTATTCCCTTTGAAGGCCCCAGGATAGGCAAACCTACAGCTTGAGTTATAATTTCTAGTCAAACTGTAAGCATAATGAAAAATTACTAATTGTGCATCATTGTGAGATAAAATCATTAAACTGACTTTGACTGGGGCCATAAATAGGCTGAACAGTTTTCAAAGACACTGCCTGTCCTCCTACACGGTGCTTTCCTTCGTGACAGCAGATGAGAAAAACCAAACTCATTTTCCTAATTAGTTTAGTTCTTGGAAAAGCGTTTTCAGTTACGCAACTCATTCTGCCCGTAGGTCCACTGGTCATCAAGTGAAGAATCTACTCTTCCACCCAACTGGTTGCCTGCAAACGGATGAATGAAGGTCATTCTCCTTCCAAGACCTTGCTTCTCTCTTTTAGCAGCCGTCTCAGAATTCTCTTTTGCCGCTCAGCTACCCCCACAAAACAAGAAGTTAATAACAACAACTTTTAAAGTTGTGGATTTTATGATTTTATGTATGCAAGCTGATGTAGCAGGAGAACAGCAACAAATGAGAAATGGCAATTAACACTCCCGGAGTAAAGCCTGTTATTTCTCATGTTCTTCAAGCCTTCTCTCATGAAATGCTTTCAGAAAGGAGGCAGCTGATTCTAGCAAACAAGGCTACACATTTCATAATTCCACTCCACTGCTTTTCCAAAAACAAAAATATGTAGGAAGAACATTTCAGTGTAACTAATTAGCAGGCTCGGTGTCCTCATCCTTGTTAAAGCAGGGACAGCTCTAAAAGGCTCCTCCGGGAGAGTTTCTGCTGTTAAAATTGTAACCCCCTGCTCAAGTCCAGGCATGTACTTGGAAGTTCTGCAGGGAATAAACCCAATGAGCACACAGGGTGAATGTTCAGGCGTTATGTGGGACATTGCCCTTGTCCTCACCGTGGATGTATTCTTTGCATGTACCTCAAAGAATAGCTCAGGGTGCGCCGAGCTGCAAAGAACAGAAAAGAAACGATCCCATCAGCCTGCTCACAGCCACCAATCTGAGAGTTGTGGCTTCATTCTTCTAAACCCCAATGCTTGTGTAATGGCCCCAGAGGCGGAGTGACTCGCCAATATTATCCCTAATTCTCTCAGCTTGTCCTTGAGTCACCACTTCACGACTCCTTGTGTTGAGTGTCATCAACTCAGCTGCGGTACAGCTACCCAGAGCTGAGGTACACGCTCACAGCACCTGAAATAACTTCTGTTAGCTGCGGGTAAAGAGATCAGCGCTGGGGAGAGTCCTCAGGTGTTTTCATAGACCAGAGGGAAAAAACACCCTGCTTTTGGAATGAAAAACCCTTATAAAAAGTTTCAAGAGCAAGAAGAGAGGGAGTGTTGCCAAATTCACCGGTTTTCTCAGTGAGCCTGACACAGAAACACGGGAGCATCTTCCCTGTTGGTGGTGCAGAGCACTTAGTGATTAGAAAACAAGCACAGCTCACTTCTTTGCATACTTCTCACTATGTAAACTTCACTTTCCCTATAGTTTTATTAGTTTCACATGTGTTTTTCCCTGGTGGCAGCAAAGGGTCTTTGGCATTGCACATACTTACTTGAAAATGGCTGTATAGGAAAACAGCCTTAAGGGGGGTTTTTTAGAAGTATATTTTTAAATAAAATTTAAAAATTGCCACTCAGTTCCCTCAGCAGAAAAGAGGAATGTTTCCTGGCTTCCTGGGCAGGTCACTCTCCTGTCAAATCCAGTAGCCATCCACATCTACCTCAGGTAATAAAACAACAATGTTTGAAAGATTAAATCACAGTTTTTGATTCACTACCTTGGACACAACTGATTCTGGAAAGTGAGCACATGTTCTGAGAACTGGATTCTGTTCTGTTCTCTGAAGCCGTTTCCCTCCACAGAAGTCATAGCAGTGATTTTCTGCTCTTCTATCTCCTACCTCCTCTGCTCTGGCAGGGGGGTTGAGGGCTCCCTTTGGTCTTTCAGTCGTCTTTGGCTCTTACTACAGATCCACAGTGCACAGCGAGTTTTGATAAGATCCAAAGAAGTTCAACTGTTGTGGGATTTCCTCCAAATCAATTATTTGCAAATTTCAAGCCTTTTGAAACTTGTCCATCATTAATCTCTGAGATAACATGGCACAGAATAATATCTGCTTCACGTAGATCACACAAACGGGGGAAACATCTGTGACTCCGTGCTTAAATAGTCTTTGTTCGCCGCTACTTTGAACAGACCTACGAACACGTCGGGGTAGGAAAGGAAAGCTTAGTCTGAACAAAAAAAAAAAAAGGAAAATCTTTGGTAATGCAGAGCATTTCTGTAGGTTCCAAATCACTGGAGAGTTCTGGGGCCAGTGCCGTCTACTAGCAAGCAAGCCAAGTGCTCATTTTCGCGTGCGGTTTCTCCATGCTATCATAGGCGGGCCAGCCACCAGATGCTCAGAAGTACTCATTCCTCCGCAAATTAGTTCACCTCATTTCATAGCCAAATCATTCACTTCTCAATTTCCCCTTTGGCCTTTGCAGTTAATGGGATCTGCTATTAGTCAGTCTGGGGGGATTTCTTACTCCCATTATGAAAAAAAAAAAAAAAGGGAAAAAAAATCACTGTGAATTCAAATAGAATTCATTTTCCTAAATACACGACCACAAGTTGCCACTCTTTTGTTTTAGACCAGTAGATTTGTGTTTGCAGTCACTGAAAAATGAAAGATGGCTTTAAAGCTCAAAATGAAAAATGTTGCTGGTTTGCGTTCCAGTCCATCCTGAAAATCAATACCCTTTTCTTTTTGCTCTCAGGATTTTACTTTTACCCTTCCCCTCTATACCAGGGTTAGAAAGCTGCTGTGGAGTGCTGCAGGGGGTTGGCAAATGAAAACACAGTGTTGTAGCTGCTCCTAGCAGTGGGCAAAGGTCCCACAGTGCCACTGACTGTGATGATGGCTATGGTTGGACCCCATAAACCAAGAGGTCTGAGCCTCGCGCTTGGTGTTATCAATACAAACGATCTTGAGGAAGTTACCTTCAAGTATTGCAGGAAGCACTGACCCAGGTTCCTTCTGGCTTGTGGGCACAGGGCACTGGGTGTTTAACACAGCCACTGTCACTTGGGCCTCAATGTCCAGCTGTGGGAACAGGACATGTGCCTTGCACACAGGAGCCCCGGGGGCTCCTCTCCACGGCACGGCAGTCTGCACACTGTCAAGAAACTCTGCCACAACCTATGGCCCTCAGACCCCTGTTTTAAACTCTCTCTCTCTCTCTCTAAGCTTTTGAACTCTTTTATGAATTGGGCCGTATGTTTCATGCCAGGCATCTTGCCATGTGCCTCGTTTAGTTTATACAAACCTCTTGGGCTGGCTTTAATCTGCTCTCCCAGGGTCCCCAGGTTTGAAAATGTATCTACCAGGGGAAGTGAAAAGAGAAAAGAAATCAAAGCACAAAGTGAGTTCACTTGTGTAAATCTTAGTCGGCACCGATATGAGGGTTTATTTAGTTTTGCTGCCCTCACCCCTTCACCTCAGGTGCTGGGATTAATGGGGGACCATTTTTCCCCTTTTGATTGCGTAAACGAGGAAGCTGTTGACTCGCATGGTACTGGAAAGGCATATGTGCTTCATTATCTGGATTCTTTGTATTGTTTCAGCTTGTCGTTGCTGGCTGGGAACAGGCAGCCTTGAGCTGTTCCCATTTTAAAATGCACTTTTTCCTGCTCCGGATTATTGCCAAGTGGAGATTTAAGTACACTATTACTTTTATGGGGGGCTATTAAGAGTTATTAGATCCCATTAGAGCAGACTATGCTCTTTAAAAAAAGAACCTTTTCCTTTATTTTTGAACAACCATTTATATTCATTTAAATCTGACAGAACGTTTGTATCAATGCAAACACAGTTAATTATATCTTAGATCACTGAGAACACTTCTTGTTTATTTTCTTTAAAATGTTTTACTAGTCTCCCCTCAAGACTATGTTTTACTTAAGTGGCTTTACAGCATCACGGGTGCTGGGTGCACTGGGTGTTTTAGCATGGATGGCACAAGAAGAGCTGGAGATGGTGATTTGGAACTGAATCCCAGCACAGGCTGTACCTAATTTTTTATTAAGTTCAGACAAAGTCCTCAGCTCACGGACACTAAAATATCAGAGGGACTTTCTCTATCAGTAGGAGCAGGATCAGACCCTACGCTGCAGTAGGAATATGACCTAATATACTGGCAGAAGTCACTCCCAGTAAGAGCTTCACACAGCACCCGTTCCAGGGTGGTTGCGATTATTTTAAAGACAGGATGAATGTCTGGATTAATCGCCAGTCCGCTCCAAGTTTACTTCATGCCTACTCCTTTCTTTACAGCTTACATCCACTTCTCCAGATTTCTGTGCATTACTAAGTTGTTTCAAATAAAATGAAGGAAATGTGCCTCAAAGGAGTAAAGGATTGTATGTGCTGACACTGTACTTTCTGAAAAACGTCTGAGAGATCAGCTCTGACTTCATCCCTTCCCTTATAGCAGCGCTTGTTGCAAGGAATATTCTCAGTGGCCCAGACCTAGGGGTTTGATCTCCTAAAACTGTAATTTGTATAAGCCACTTTGGGAAGAATGATGCGTTTTCATGGAAAACACTCCATTTCCCTTCCCTTTTCCCTAAGACAGAGTGAGGAGATGACTAAGTGCTGCCACAGGAGGGAGAAAAACAAACAGGAAAGAATTAAAAGGGCCTCGGATAGGGCTGCAAAGCAAAAGGCATAAATTATTCAGCTCTTCCCCTCCCTGAACTCTCTCGTAGCCAGCACATGCACAACACCTCCCTTCTGGATGAGACTTTGGCATGAGCCACAGATCCCATTACTGCTCCATCATGTTACCACAGCAGAGCATCGCTTGGCAAGACGATGCAGGATACTCCCTCGAGAACTTGGAAAGAACAGTGCTGCATGGCTCAACTAGGTAGCAGAGGAGAGGGAGGGAGAGAGTGGGAGGGGGGAGAAACATCTTGGTTATGTGGGGAATCAAGTTAGAAACTGCTTCTCAGAGCAGAAACCAAGCGGAGTGCTGGAAGTCGTTGCTTAAAACCCATGTGTGCTCCTGGAAAACTACCTGGAGAGAGTTTGTGCAAGAAAAAATGCAGTTCCTGTTTTTCCTTTCAAAGATTGGCTTAGCGAAACAGCCAGCCACATGAAAAGGCAGAGAGCAGAATTCTCACATACGTTGTCTGGCATTTTTTCATTGTTATTCTTAAGGCATGCTCAGAGGAAGGCAGCTGGAAGCAGAGTTAGGTCTGAATCAGCGCCGTCCTGCCTTAACTTGGTCCTGCCTTAACTTGGTTAAGGCTTTTGGGCTTGGTTTTAAAGCCCTCGGGTTTTGTCTAGACTAGGAAAAAGGCAGATTTTCTTCAAGGATTATAGCTCTATTGCTCTATTGAACTTGTTTAACTAAACAAAAGCCAGCACTTGGACAGTGTTCAGCTCATAGTTTAGCAGCTGTAGCTCAGTTTAAGGGGTAGAATAGAACTAAATTAGGTAACCTGTACTACTGCAACCTCTTGCCTGACTAGACAGGCTTTAAAGGATTGCTGTGACAGACTGAAAATCTTAGGAGCCTTCTGAACGCAGAGCAGGCTGAGCAGGAGCAGGTTCCTTCCATCTCTTTGTATCTGGAAAAACAAGAGAGAATGGGAAGCCTGACCTTAGTGGTCCATTGATACAGATTCCCCAGCTCTCTGTTGAGGTATTTGTCATTTTTACAGAGAAACTGGATGGTGCTAGATTGAAAAGCCACAGAGAAAGTGACGTTTTTCCAGGTGATCACAAAATCTGCTGGCAACAGGGCAGAGGCCCGCTTGACTTCTGTTGTGCTGCAGCCCTGGATGAGTGAATTGTTCCATTCTTCCCACAAAGAGGAAAGGATTAGCCTTTCCTGCACTTCTCATCTTTGTTTCAAAATGTACTCTCAGAAAACGTACAAGGAAGATAATAAATTATTTCTCTTATGCCAGGACTTTTCCACGTTGAGTTCTGTCGCTGGGCTTTGGCACCATTAAACTGTTTAAGGTAAATTTAAAAACAATTGAGAAACTGTCTTCCTGGAGTGCAGTTTGGGGCCTTCCTGTAGAACAGGAAAGCTTTTCAGTTCACAAAAGCTTGTGGATTTTTGATGAAGCTCACAGGTAGCTGCGGTCACAGGGAGGTAACTAACTGTAGCTGGCTACTAATTATCTCTCTGAATTTCCATCTCTGCATTACATAATTTCCCAGCCAGCCTGCTAAGATAACCTGGCTGCTTTGGAGTGTTTGGTTTTACACCTTTGTTAGCTCAGACCTTTGTTGGGCAGTTGCATCTACCTGCCCAGATATCTGCTCTTGTGAAAAAGCTCAGTCCTGCTTTGAACCCACTGCTCTCTGCACATACCCTTGTACTTTGAATTTTACCACAGAAAATCAGGGCGCGTGAGAGGTATTTGTTTTTCATTTAGTACAAACTGAAACGCTTTGGGGTTTAGACTGGACCAGCCTCCAGTGTTGTTCAGGTTGGGTGTTAGCAAAACCCATCCAGCGTCAACTTTTATTGTTGTTTTATTGGTTTTGCCCCAGAAAAGATGGAAAAAAATACCATCCGGTGTCAGAACTACAGGAAGACAAAACAAGCTACAGAAGAAATCCAGCCGGAGAAGAACACAGGTCTGAAGCACACTCACTGCTGCTGACCCCTGAACTGTACAGTCTAGATTTCTAACGGACTTAATCTTTCCTGACTACTTGTGAGCTGAAGGCAACACCATCTGGACAGGTCACTGCAGCAGGAGTGGTACTTTACAGAAACTGGAACAAATATTGGAATTCAAGTTGTTCTTTTTTTCCAAGGGAAGGAGGGGAATGGAAATGGAAAAGCATCAGTGAAAAATCCCATATAGAGCCCAAAACTGAGGGCTGAGGAAGTCTGCAATGGAGAATCTAGTTGAGACAGCTGTGCTGAGGCTTACCTAACTGAGGGCTGACCAAGCAGCTTCCATGAGGTCATGTTTTGCTCTGATGGGCCATTAAATTAGCTTGTTGCTCCACTCCTTGCTCCTGACACCTATTAAATCTACAGCTTTGGAGTCTGGAGTTGTCAAGGTAGCACTGCATGGGACACTAACAGAATCCATGTGGATTTTGGGGAACGAGACAGACCTTGCAACAGAAGCTCTTAGCTCTTTTCTTGGCTGTCTTTTCAGGATATTTTTTTCTATGAATATTCTAGGATTGGTTTGGAGAACCAAAGGGATAATTCACTCTCTGTCCTCCGCACTGTTTAATGCCAGATGAAACTAGGGAAGCTGGTTTCTGGACTTGGGCCTACACTTCTCCTATACAAGCCCCAGCATCTATTTCTATTATCTCTAGTGGCACCTTGAGATAACAGAACTTCCTACTTTATGTGTCCAGAGAGTTGCAGATGGGATCCTGCAATGCTCATCCTCCTCAACAAAGTTCAATTACTTTGAGTAGGTTTTTTAATGAAATACACAGCAACTAGCAATGAAGAGAATGACTAACAAGTTGCTTCTCACTTCCACCAGGAGCCTTGAAGTGCAGGACAGAGTCCAGGAAAGATTTTTTTGGAAAATGAAGAGAGACCCAATAAAGTCTCTAAGCCTGGGCAAGTCAATAAACTGTCACAGTTGCCCAGAAGGAATTGGCTTGTCTTAGATAAACTTACAAAAGTCCCTGAAAAAACAGAACTTTTTTAAATAGCAGAGATTAATTTTCTGACTTCAAAGTAGTATTAGAGCAGAGCTTGGCTAAGGTTTCCTGTGTAAGCAGTTTCCCCCCGAGCAATGATTTCAGAATCCGCCTTGTTTTAAGGCTGGCATTTGCTGCAGCTGCAGACCTGGAGTATTTTCGATCCCCTCTGAGTGCTGGAACACTATCCAACAATTAAACCGCAACCCAAAAACAATCAAACATCTGTTTGGAGGCAGGCTGCTCACTGACTGACATTCTCCTGCCAGCATAAACACTGTAGCTGCTGAGTGATTCCTGTCTTTGGTGGATGTGTGTGTGTGTGTGTGCGCGCGCGCGTGTGGAGGCGCCGCTTGTGTGCTTTCTCGTTCCTGCGAGTGGTGGGATTGAGTGCGTGTGAAAATGCTGAGGAGCACTTCTATTGCAGCCTGTGAATGTGCCCCCACATTTATCTGCGGATGCATTTCTGTTGATATGAACACACGTTTGCGTGTCCATTTGTTTGTCCTTTTTCACAGAACTTATTCTACGTTTGATTTTCAAGCTGTGCCTTTGAACTGCTCACCTCCTTGGGCCACAAGGGTTGATGTCTCTGTTTGTAGGCCCAGGAAGGCAGAAAGCAAACTGCTGGAACCAGCTGAGAACCGGGTTCGGGGAACGTCTAGGTCTGGCCATGATGTATTCTCGGTCTCTCTGTATCTAAAGCCTCTGATTTCAAGAACTCTCTTGGGCAGGGAATCTGAGACTGATTTGGAACAGGGACGGGGTGATAGATCCTGATGTTAGGTCCATCTGCTTAGAGGACAAACTACTCTCCTCCTGAAAGCACTTGCAGACACCATGCAGGTAGCTGCTTTTGTCCCGTTCATTTACAGATTTCAAATAATCACGGGCTGTTGACGGCCAGGGTGAGGTAGCACGTGAACGGCTTTCACTCCCAACAGGAACTCTATAAAGCTAAGACTGGCTTTCAGAAAATGCCATTGTTCCCACTCCCAGCCAAATGACAGCTTGTGCTGCTCCCACCAGTTCTCCCCAAACCCCCAAGGCCTGGAGCCTGCCGTGTGCCATTTGTGGTGTCTCTCTATACCTAGCAGGAGATGAGTCACGGCGGTAGGTGCTAGCCATAGCCGGCGCGCGTGAAAACATCAGTATCGCAAGTGACAGATCTGGGCCACCCACTGGCTGTATTTCTGGAGCATTCTTCTGTCAAGGAGAGAGCAGCTGGAGTTTTTTTGCTTTAGACCATTTCTCAAATATCCTATTGCTGAAGTACGAGAACACGCCGTTACAGGAAGGAAAGATTTGATGATCTTCCCACCATGAGCCCTGCAGCTTAATTTAGTTATATTTCACGCCAGCCTTATGTTTTTTCTTACAATTTTAAACTGAGAAAGTTTACTACAAAGTAGCTTTGTGTCTGAAATCACTGGAGGTTCTATTGCTTAGCAGAGGGCTGAGCACAGAGCGCAGGAGCAAAGCAGAGAGAACCCCTAATGTCCTATCACATCTTCTTCAGAACATGAAAACCATTTTATCATAGAATCATAGAATCATTAGGGATTGGAAGGGACCTTGAAAGGTCATCTAGTTATGTTTCAACAAAATTTTCCTATCTGTCACATGGAAAAAGGATTTACTGTAGTGGGAGGGAGACTGGTGCAACTGACTCTGCAATGGTTGGCCTCCACACTGTAGTTAGAACCATAAAGATTCGAGTATGGGCAGCTCCTGTAGATGAAGACTTTACCTTCTCAAGCCACACGTCCCCTTGCTCAGGGACAACACAAGACTGCTCTGTAACGTGCAATATGACTTCACTCCTCACCTTTTCAGCACAACACCCCTCAGTAGGGTATAACACAATGATCACGACAAAAAGCCCTTCGCTGGCAACAGCAGCTGCTCACTTTCCAGCTCTTCTTTTCCCACAAACTCCAGAAACACAAGAAGTGCAACTGAAGGAAGGTCTCAGCTGTCTGACACTTTGCTCATTTCCAAAACACATGTGAAATATATTTTGGTCTCTCTTTTTTCCCCTCTGTTGTCTGCCTCTTAATTTTGATTGAGAGACCTTGGAACTTTGACCTGTTCCCTTAAAATGTATTCCTTACTTATTGCACAAGCTTTGAGGGATACTTGAACCTCTTTTCCTTTGTAGATTAACATATTTACTCTCTAATTAGTCCAAGTCCCAGGAAGCCCCGAACTTGAACTTTTGGCTTGCTTTTCAGCCAGCCAATAGATAATGTGAGAGATGTGGAAACAAACACTAAGATATAAAGTTAATAAGTGTGTAATGCCTTCAAAAAGTATACTGGGAATAATGTGTTTGGAGCTGATAGAATAGGCTTCCATTGGAAAAGACAGGAACCAAGTCAATTGAACAGCTACAGACAAGCTAATCAATGCTGTAAATCATATTGTTGTGTGCAGAAGTTACCTTCAATAAAAAGTTACCTTAAATAAAAATAGAAGTGTGGTTCCCAGAGTCAAGAAAAAACCAGCCACTTGTCGAAATTCTGATTTGTGCACGCAGGCTCAGCCACAACTGTTCACGTTATTTGGTCCCCTTTACATGAGCTTTTTCACTTTAGCCAATAAAGTGGATCAATAATCCAACATATGTTTCATTGGGGAAGAACTTGTATAAAAAAGAGCAGCTGACTATCTCTTTGAGAAAGTGGAGGTTATTCAGATCTGAAAGGTAATTGCCATGCAGAGTCTCATCGAGGCTGACAAGAGCAGCTTCCCATACTGTATCCTGGGGAGAAAGGGGGTGTCAGATACTCACATCTGCCATCCTAGTGCACAGCTGTGAGTTGTTCAGGGAGACCCATCCCTGCCCGCCCAGCTGCCCCTCCATTCACTGTCACTCAACAAGTAACTATTTCACAGTCCTCACTGAAAACAATAGGAGCTTTCAGGAATGAAATCAGATCTCGACTCTGATAGGAAGGCAGCTGTGAGACAGTGAAAGCTTCTGCTCGCTGTCTCTTCCTTGTCTCACAAGGTTCAGATTCGAAGAATTGTGGTAAAACATCCACAGCCCCTTCGGAAAGGTCAGTGCTGCAAAGGATTGTAAATGTTGGGTTCCCTACAGAAAGATATATAGACTGACAATAAATAGTCCACAGGGAATTGAGATGGAGAGAGGAGGAGGAGGGTGAGTATACGCAGAAAGAAAATATGAAAAGAAAAAAAAAAGACCAAGAGAGAACATCAAACTCCACCGCTTTATAAACCCAGAGTATCATCCCTCCCATATCGATACTCAGCCTCCTCTGGGGCAGAAGGCAGAGGGTTTCCGCAGCGCTCAGTTACACTCTAGACTAGCCTGCCAAAAGCTCCCTCCAAATCCATTAGGGCACGACCACCTTGGTGGGCAGAGTATCACCTGTTCCAATAGCACTGGTATCAATAGGCTCTGCAGTCTCCCTCTGTTTGCCCATCTAACAGCTGATGAGGTCCAACGCTATTTGAACTTTCTAATGACTGTAATTTCCTGACATAACTGCTGCCGATTAGGAAATACCGAGAAAAGGGATTGATTTCATTCCTAGGGGTGTGTCAGTGCTGCAGAACAGCATACTTAGAGTTCAGCACTGAGAAGTCGGGGAAATGAACCCGTGTGGAGCTCTGTGGTGAAGTGGCCAGATGTCTTCCAGTACCTAAACTCACTTATTTACAGGCGCATCGAGTGTTTACACTTCACTGCCGCCTGTAGAATAAATTATTCTGAGAAAACCAAGTGTAGGACAAGAGCTGCTGTTCACACAGAACTACAGTCAATGAAAAGGCTGTTTCTTTTCTATTTCCAGAGGATATACACGCTGCTCCTTGGAACACTAAGAAAACAATACCCACTCTGTTTTGTCAGGGACTGGCCAGCCTCTGTTCCTTTTTGGTTTTTTTTCCTTTTTTAAGGACACTGAGCTGTTTCCATGCACAAGATAGTTCACAGGACATACCTGACTAACCCACAAATTAGCCACTCGTTACCCTCCCCTACTGCTATTTCCTCACCTCATCCTTATTGTTGCATCCTTATTCTAGTCTCTTGCTAGTCTCCTTTTCCCTTCTTCCTGCTTACAGCTTGTCTTCAGCATGCTCCTCCTTCCGTTAGTCACTGCACTCACCTGCCTCCACCAGCAAAGCCCCATTTCAAACAAAGGAACAAAGAAAACTGAAGTTTTCCATTCCATTACTTTAGCCAGCAGCTGGCTCTTGAGCACAAAACAGCCTCGTCCCGTCCTGCGGGACACCTTTGTGCTGATCATATCTACAGAAGTAGCATCTTCCTGGCAGAAGGGACAGAAACTTCTACAGAACAGAAACAAAAGGAAGCAAGAAGAATAACGAACAGCACTGATCACCTAGAGCTGAGTTACTCCACAAGGTTAATAAAAGAAATACAATTTTTTGTTATATTCAAGTACAGGCTCATGCTTCTGGAAACACTGAGAACAGCAACCGATGAGCTTGTAAAGCATCATGGCTGAACATGAGGCAGGAATGAATAGAGAGAAATTACACAACAGCTCATACTGGATGATGACAACAGTCTTTTCTGGTCTTAAAATGCATATATCTATTAATTACTAGGTAGCTGGCCTGACTGTGCTGCTGCTAGCAAAAGTGCAGCTGCATCATTACCGGAAAATGGGACGAGCTCTGTACACAAATAGTGCTGTTGCCCAAGCACGTCTGCCCAGCTCCTCTGCTTGGCCATTTAGAGCATTCTTCAGCCCTCAGCATTCAAAAGGCTGCATGAAAATCTGCTGAGTTTCACTGGGTTCTGGATCAAGGTTGATGCAGTACCTCAGCTCTAACAGCAATTAAGCAGAGCAGTCTGTTCTATAGCACGTCATGCAGGCTGTGGCACACTCGCTCACAAGAAAACCTCTGTTAGCACGGTTCATCGCTACGTATGTGTGGTTGACAAGAGCATGGCAAGAGCCCTCCAAAAGCAGCTTGATTGTAGGACAGTCGTTAACTTGGCATTTCATTGCTCTGGCTGCAGTTCACCCTATCAACCTAGTCCATGAGAGCAATTTATCTTTGCTCTTCTTAAGCAGTAGTGAGAATGAAGCAGATGACAAAGCGGTCACTTCATTTGCAAGTGAGGAAGAACTGGAAAGTGACAGGGTTCAATCAAGAGGCCGTACCAGGGTCTCCAATATCCTTCTGATGATCTGATTAAACTTAATTTTCAGTTGGTATAAAGAACCCTGCAGTCCCACTGATGTCAGTCCTGAGATTATTCATTCTCTTGTCCCTGGATGCAGATTTGTCTTAACAACTTGTAAGGTACAAGCGTAGGGGTGGGATTTGGGCAGCAGGGTATCGCTGAGAGGTAAACCCAGAAAGACCTAACGATTTCTCTATGGACTGGGATAAAAGGGCAGAAGATGAGACACAGGCCATGTTCTAACACATCGCGTTACGACTTTTTCTTTAATTTACTCCCAATTTTTGAAAAGGCTTCCAAGAGTACCACGCAAGGAAATGAGATCCTTGTCCCAAGGAAAAGATCACTTTCCAAACATTGTTAATCTTCCCTTACGACACGTTTTGGAAGACAAACATATCCAGAGGGGGTTTATTCAGCAATAAGCTGCGTTCATGTAAGCGATCGGACTGGGGGGTTAGCGCAGTTGTACAGATGTTGACAATAACTCAAACTTTTATTCGCCCCGTTTCACCACCACAGCTGGTCTTGGTTTTCCTCACAGCCCCACCCAGTGACACTTGGAACACAAGCAGCTACACGTATGTATTACTGGGATGCTGCTTTACACTGTTATTAGAGACTCAGGCTTCCTTTAGAATGCAAAGTTACCCTAACAAACTCCTGACTGCACACTTTCTGTCACCATGTTACATTCCACATGTGCTGCAATCAGCAGAATCAGAGAGCAGATCTGGTTTCTACATATCACTTGTGATGAATTTCTGCATTACAGAGCCTCTGGCTGATCCAGGTTCCAGCCATTAGTAGGTCTGTCCCACTAGTACATTCAGTGGGGCCATGGAAAGGCTCTCTGTTACTGCATGCGTGGGTAAGTAAGTGAAGACAACAGGGACTTAGGTTTTATATTAAAGAGGCAAGTGATGAATATTTTCTGCAATAAGTATTAGCTAAAATTTAAACCTTCATTTCTCAAGACACATTTGATAAAGCTGAAACAGAAGATAGCTGGCCTGCCTTGTAGCTAATTAAGATGTTGCTTGGCCTCACTGTAATTGCCGCTGTCTGCTGACAGGGCACTTCTGTCAACCAGATGGTTTTTATTTTGTGGCATGGCTGTTTGATAAAACCGTTCTTAAATCATAAAGGAGGAAACTGTTTCATGGGTTCTACTAGTCTCATTAGCAATTTAGTTTGTTGGTAATAAAGGTCATGGATTGAATGTGATATTTGAGTAAAAGAATCAAACACAACACCCTACATATCAGCTAAAACTTCTCTGAACTTTGGTGGATCTTGCTGAGTCCCTTAATAATTCTTGTTAGATGACTAAAAGGAGACCTCGTGGGTCAAGTGCTTGGTGAAAACCCGTTTGTTAGGGGCAGAAACCATCACTGGTCTAATCAGCAGTAAAAATCCTGAGATCCTGATGTTTCATTTTGTGGAGTCTCCTCCACTGGAGCTGTTTAAGACCCGCCTGGATGTGTTCCTGTGTGATGTGGTCTGGGTGATCCTGCTGTGGCAGGGGGATTCTTGGACTAGATGATCTTTCGAGGTCCCTTCCAATCCCTAATGATTCCATGATCTTCCTGAATGTCCATCTCGTTCAGTTTTATTTTCTGAATTTATTATTTTTGTTTTACGCTGAAAACACAGGATTATCCTCTCCCATAAGACATTAATTTTTAGCTTCTAGGGCCACATGACTTCCATATGTGCAAAAGTCAAACAGAATATCAACTAAATATTTTCAAAATTAAAATGGCATTTTGTCAGCATTCGAATTTGAAGGAAATAAATTCTGTCGTTTGGCACCAGGTGATGAAAACAGAGTTTATTGGTTTACATTTGCATTGGCCTAATAAAACTGTTTTTATCAGTCTGTTGCTACGTGAGAGACTCACGCACAGACACAGAACAACACCACTGAAGAAACGCTGAGAGGTTGTTTCTAAAGTATCACTACAAGCAGAGGGCACGAGTTTTTCCTACCTACACACAACTTTCTTTACTCTAAGCTTTTTCAAAATGCTCCTTAACAAACTAATACGTAAGAAGAATCAGAAACTGGGTGATTCTAGGTTTCTGGGCATGCCACTATTTTTTCCCTCTTACTCTCTCAGTCCAAAAGCAGAAGACATTTTAAATCAAATGATAATGGTTTGCTCATGACTGGGTCCCAGACAGCTCAAAAAGGCACTTTAAAGCCTCTACCCTTCCAATTAAGCTAATACTCTGAATAAAAGAAAGGTGCCATGAAAGACAAAGAATCTTCTTCAAACAGAAAACTTAAACCCCAGGCTTTTGAATGTGCCTCAAGTCTGAACTCCCAAATAAAACTGCTCACTTTTCTTTTGCAAAAAAGAATAGAGGTGAGTCCAACAGTATCTGCAGGTCTTCCTAACAAACACCAATTCAGACCACTTCAAAACATTAGGAACAAGAGTTGGTGAATATGTCATTAACAAAAGCCTGAGGATCTACCACTACAGTTACGAGGACAATACAGGAATATTTTAAACATGACAGAGACTCTCTCTTCCTGAGAGTGAAAGGTTAAAGACAGTAGAGGCCAACTGTACCCAGTTCTTTGCTTTTCACTTTTTAGGATCAATAACTTGAATTACTTAAAATAAATAAAACAACAGTTTATTTGTTTACTACCCACAAATTTACTGAATTGGCTATCACGCATCAACTCGTGTAGCAGACCTTCGCTGTCAAGGCACCAATGCCAGGGACTAGCTCCTATTAAAACCCCCAGCATCTCATCCAGCTTGTAATTACAGCAAATCAAGATCAGACCTCTCCATTTCTGTGTAGACCAATCCAGGTCACACATGCATTAGCAAAGCAGCACCAACCTGTTGTGATGGTAAAAGTCAAAGATGTTGTATTACAAAGATGTGACTGCAGAGATGCAGAAACAAGCAGTATGTTCAACCAAAAAACACCTGTACAGAGAATAAAAGTAAATTAACAGGCTCTGAAAAGAGGATTTGGGAAGCAATGTAAAGTATCAGGCTGCAAAGTGCAATTAGTACGATATAGGGCTTTCCTAGGAGTCAGTCAGCCAGCACTGGCATTTTAACTAGACACTGTGTCGATAGCGCTGCTCCAGCTTCTGTGAGAATTAGATTTAGGGTTCAAAATAAATAATTCTTTCACAGGTTAAATTAAGCTTAACTGAAGTTAAAAATAATACATTCAAAGTGTTTGCAAATGCTTGCCACTTTAGAAATAAAGGACCCCGGAGGCTTCACAAAACTTTGAATATTCCCCAACCGATGCAATTATTCTAATGAATTTGCCAACAGAATAAACAGCTGCTCAGTAGGAGCTAGTGGAGCCTATCTGTGTACAAAAGGTTTTGCAACTATGACTGTAACTTCGTGACTGCAGCCATAAAAAGATTTTGCAGGTACAGAGGACTGTGCTATGGCCAAGTTGCTGTCCAAGCACGTGTGCTGCTGCTTGCTAGAGCTGGTCACCCCCATGGGAGGTGGGATGCAGCGGCTGAGCTAATTCCTGTTTGCACAAACCCAGACAAGATGCAAAAAGCATTAACTAACAGCAACAGGATTTTTCTAAGTGCATGATGATGCATCTGAACCCAGACTTTTTCACACACCCCTATAAAATGAAATGGGATGATCATAGGAACATTCCGGTACAGGACAGGTACAACTAGTTTATGGCTTGGTAGTTGAATCATTTAGTCTAAGAAACATGCAGACAGGTTTACGGGCATCAGTACCTCCACAATACTCTGTACTCACCTAATGATTATGCCTCAGCAAAGTCTTCACAGAGAACACCCACAAATCTATCATCCCTACATAGGGATTTTCCACCTATAAATCAGTGCTATTGCAAAATGACAAGTGACAAATGCCCGGCTTTCTAATGACATCTGATGAAGGGATCTCCTCCTCCAGCCCAGATTCTTACTCATCATGCATCTTCCTAATTCATTCTGCATCTTGCTATAAATCTCTAGCCTGTGTTTTGCAGAAAATCAGACTGGATGATGATAAATGAGTCCTGTAGATCCAGATGCATAAACTGGAATTTCAGAGCCACATTTACTCCATCACAAGGCAAGGTGCTAATTAAGATGCAGTGGGCAAACCACGTCTGTCTGCTATGTTTGAGCACAGTCACCCTTTTAGCAAAGGGAAATCACCCTTTTAGCAAAGAAACTTTGAGTATTAGTCTGAGGCTTGCAATAGAGTTTTCTGATGGTGATAGGAAGCTCATGTGAACTATTTCCAGAATGATCTATGTAAGGTATGTAGCCTGTGTTCACAACATCTGAAGACCTACAAAACAGTGGATAGATGCAACAGCTTTGAGACAGGAATCCTACTGAGTCCGGACGAAGTTATTACAACAAGGGGAGTGATGATTGTGCTAGAGGAAAGGATGGAATTCATTAAAGTGCAATGACAGTTCATACTCCTGACAATGAGTAGCCAGTAAAACGGGGGTTTTGTTTGTTTATTCATTTACTAGAAACATCTTTTCTCAAAATAAACACTGAAAACAGAGAAATAGCTTACAGTGATGAACCCTGGTAAATCCAACCTCTTTTCCAAGGGAATACCAAAGCAGATTTTAAGCATTTGGCAGCTTATCAGAAGCCAGGGGAAGATTAACTATGTGAGTGAAAAAAAAAAAATCAGGCCAAGAAACCAAACCCAGCTTTTCACAACGAAGGAAAGCCAAGGAGGAACAGAATCTAAAAAGCATTTGGAAAGAAACGTTAAGAGTATTTCACTCTGAGGAAATAGATCATTGAAATGAGAGGAACTTAAATTCCTTTTGGAAGTGAGCAGGTATTAGGTTACTTATAAGATTCTGAGACAGTGTCCAAGTACTTACAGTATCAGGACTGTCAAACAGAACAGGATCACTCTGAAACAAGTGTACAGGTGCTCCCACTGGGGCTAATGTTAGTCACAGAGAGCACAATGGCATGAGACATTTATATAAAGTCACACAACTGGAATGCCTGGCTGATGCTCCCAACATCCTTGTAAGATTTGGTAAATCCATGCTGAAGTTCCTAACAGTTGAAATAATCCCTGAACTCCAGCACCGGCTCTGCTACTGACTCCATCTGCAGCCTCGGATGTACCATGTCATTACCACTCGATGTTATTAAAGAAGTGACAGCACGAAAAGTTTGGGTTTCCAGCTCAGTGTTCAGGTCCAAATTGAACAAACATATTCAGTTTCCTAAATTCCCATGGAAACACCAAAGGCCACCGAGTCTTTGCTCTGTTTTAAACATTTGTGTTTGAAGTGAAAATGCATTTGCCTTGCCCTTCAGTGGTGAATGATCCCTGTATCCTCTCACGCACATCCTTAGAGGAGCTGCGACTCACAAGTGGAATTCACAAGCTTCATGTTTTCAGATGAGAATTGCTACAGACACTAACCTCTGTTACTGTGTCCCCAAAACTGCTGCAACAGGTTTTAGCATCCTGAAGGCAAACAAGGCCTCCTAGTAAAATCTTGAACTTGCTGTATTCCTTCTAAGGAATGTTAAATTTTTCAGTGGGGTAAGCCTAGGCATGACACAGATTTCAGACACACTTCTTCACACTTCAGAAAAGAGAGAGAAGTGAAGCCAAAACCTTGCTGACTTTTTTCTGGCTGATCTCAAACTGTAGGAATTCCTCAGTCACAAAAATGCTCCGCTCTAGGTAAGGAAATGATGCTGATTAAGAAAAAAAAAGGTCCAGATGTTAATCAAGACCATTTTCAAGACAAAAGGAGAGTGGAAGAAAGAGAAGGCATGTGAGGTGACTCCACCCTAGGCAGGAAACCCAGTAGAGCCCTATACCCCCTCTGTTGGGATATAGCCAAAAGCCAGACAGCTCTCACTAATCTAATTCTCCTTCCCCCTCCAGCAGCAACTAGAGCTGTTCCAGTTTAACCCCATCGATTCTTTACATCCTTCCTAATTTGTGTGAATAGAGAGACACATAAAAAAAACAGAAATAAAAATTATAGTGGGAAGTAGCAGAACCCCCTATTTTTCTCTGCTGTTCCCTTGCTACAGCCTCCTCAGGGTAGAGTCTCTGAGATGCAGAAGTATCTCAAAAGGCACAGATAGGGCTAGAACAGTAAGTTCTTCAAGAGAAGACACTGCAGTCATAGTGAAGGCAAAATATCTTGGTTGTTTGTGAAGTTAAATCATATTAACTCTTCACGGGTTTTGGATAATGGCCCACGCAAACCAGTTGCTCACGTCTCTGGGGGTGAACTACCAAGTGCTCACTAAGTTCTGCTGTTCATCACATCTGCACCTCACTACCCATCACAACAGTGCTACTTAAGTTAGATATTTAGGGAAAAGAAAGGAAAAAGGAAAAAAATAAAAATTGAAGCACTCTGGCCATAGAAGTCAACATGCCTTCATAAGATGGAGACTCATTTTCTTCCTACTGGAAAAAGAGCCCCCTTCATTCTGGGAAAACCCACTTCCTGTTGCAGACACTATTGCACTGACATCAAGCCCAACAATGTAATGAAAGTCAAACTGTACTTGAAACCACAAATTTTAATCTAGGATGTAGAACATTTTTCAGAAAAGACAGATATAAAATATGAAGTTAGCCGTCTTAAGTCTAGATAATTCTGTTCCTGTCCAAGAGAAAAATCTTTTTCCCAAGTTTAGGATTTTTCTGATAACCACAGTATCACAGGAACATTGTGACTGGCAAAGACCTTTGGACTTCTAGTCCAATGTCCCTGCTCAAAGTGGGATCGAACACGAGAGGCTGCTCAGGGCCTTGCCCAGTCATATTTTCAGTAACTCCAAGGTCTTCCTAAGCAAGTTCACTGGGCAAACTGTTCCACTGTTCAGTGGCACTCATTAAAAATACAGGAAAGTCCGCATAAGCACAAGGAAAATGCATTTCAGTTTGTTATCATTGTCTCTGAAAAGCATAAGCTTTTTTTTCCCCATCTGAAACATTGCAACAGATGAGTCCTACATTCCCAGCAGCGCTGCGTGAGGCTCCCCAGGAAGGAAATTACCATACCCTATGCAAAGGCATTTCTGCCCTACTCACAGAATATGTGAAAATTAACATATGGCTGCTGATTTAAACAAGGGAATTCATAGGCCTGTTTTCTACAAGTCACAAAACCCAACTCCCTCATATCTTACAGAAATCTGCCACATTTGAGTCTTCTCACACAGTCTGCTTGTTACTAATAGGCAGCTACTACACTGGAACCAAGCTCTAGGAAATGTTATCAGTCCTTGTTTGGGCACTGCACCCTATATATTTGCATGGAGAGCTAGCCAGTGTTGCAAAGTCTGATTTCACTACAGTGTCTGGCTGGACTGCAGCCCTTTGCTGGGAGTCTCTTGCTTTCCTTTGCAGTCAATGGGAGGGGACTGGGCAATTCTGGATGCCGCTCTCACCTCTACATGGTTTGTGCAAATGTGCTGCTTGATATGAAGGCAATGAGAGGTGGTTCAGTACTAGGGACATTTGCATAATGGACAACTGTCAGCTGGTCAGTCTGGGTGCAGCAGTACTCCAAACCAGTGAGAAAATCCCTCCTGAACATGGAGATGACATTTTCAATTCCAGTTGATTTAAGTTGTGGACAATGCTGAATTCCTACCCAAGAATTTCAACGTCTCTTCATCTTCACAAAGGTGTCCTGAGAAAGGTAACCTCGCTGTCACTATAATACAAAGACTATATACAGTTGTTATATGGCCCTGTTCATATAGAGACCAAGCAAGTAAAAGATAGGAGAACGATGGGAGAAGCTTAGAAGCCCTTTCTTTAGAACTGCCCTAGAATTAAGTTAAACCACTGACTGCAGAACATTCTGCAAGGAGTCATTATGAACTGGCAAAAGAGATGGACAAGATGACCTAATGGGTTTTTCCCATCTCTGATTTCTGTTATTACATAATTCCATCTTGATAGGGCACCAGAGGCATTGACAGTTACATCTGCAGTCTCTCTTAATAGTTATTGACTCCACTCATGAAACGGACAATAATGCAAGAAAAAAAAATCACCTATGTATTAGGAATTGAGGGTGTGTATCGAATGGAGGTTAATAACACTACTTAAAAGCCATAAATGGGAATGAAGATGCAAAAAGCAAGCAAGAATTGCTCTTGGTTTAAAGGCACGGTGAAGATGTGACCAGAAAGATAGCTGGTTAAGGAAATTTTGCACTGCTGCAAAGCCACAAACAAAGGTTTTGAAGTTCTGTGTTTCCTGCAGCACAGAAAAGAGCATGTCACGCTCCAAAGCAGAATTAGTTTCCCAAAATCTCAGAACTTCCCTGCTCCTGCAGGTGTCCTTGTATAATATTTTCCAAAGCATTTTTAAAATTGAAAATAATAAAAACCCTAATGGTGCTGCCTTGACTGTGGAAATCAAAATGGTTATGAAAACACAACAAAACAGCCTTTTTCCTCTAGCTGCCAACAGCTCCAGAAACATGTTTGCTGGAACTCTGACCCCTTACATAGAAAACATTAAAACAACTGCAACTTGAGACAATTAACCGCTATTAGATTCAAAGTTTGTGAAGCCAACTGGCTTTTAGGATATAGTTCTTGGTACGTATATGCGAATGGAAGCACTCCAAACTTTTGAAAAATATCTTCCAGAGAGGTTGACCGTTAACTCATTCCTTAAAGCAATTGCCTGTCCTGTCTGCTAAGTATGAGAAAGGCAGACGTGGTATTTCCACCGCCGTGCATCCAAGAAACTTCTATCTGCAGTCAGCTCTCCCTCAGAATATATTAACAATGGCAATACGTGAAGTGTTACGGATAAAGCTTTCAGTGGACTTCTCAAAATACCAGGATCACAATTGTACCATTTCCCAATCCTGCTCTTTGTTCACAAACTTAGTATTAACAGATGTACATAAATCTCATTCTAAAGCTGAAAGCCTTCAGCTACAGCCTGTTCTGCAAAATACTCTCACTCTTTTGGTACGACAGAAAGCGACACAACCCACAAAATCCAGGCTTGCCATTTTTGCGAATGACACAGGAAAACTGAGATGGTTGGGATGGGAGTTGGGATGGAAGTGAGTTCATTCTTTCAGTTTTATCATCATACTTTTTCAGACCTGAAAAATTCCTCCCACTTTGTTGATACGGTGCAGGTACAAAGGCTGTACATTCTACACTTCAGTTCTGATCTGCATATGTCTACCCAGAAGTTATCCTCCTTAGGCTGGGAACACAGAAGGAGACAATGTTGGAAAGACAAAACAAAAAGTTCATCCAGCTACTTCAAATCAGAAGTTCTTATGATTTCTTCTGAATGTTCTTATGAATTCTACATATGTGGCAAGTCCTTCCACCACAGAAACGGGCAAAGATGAGATGAATGTCTTTATATCAGTGTAATGGACATGTAAATCATCACATATTTGTCCTTGTGACCATGATCAAAGCTCACAAATACGACCAGAGCAGATCCCCACTTATACTTTTGGCCAATGAAGAGACTATTTACGGCACTGATAACAAAACATGTATCTTACCATAGCAACCACAGCATCCGCGTGCTACCACCGAGACAGAAAGCATTCCCTTATAGAAGGGCACTAAACCAGTGTCAAATCAGACTTCCAGGACTATTTGTCTCCTGGTTTCCAAGCACATATTCCTCATCACTGATCATCATGGAACTTCAGAGAAATTCTATCACTTTAATTACTTTAGGAAGAATGTGCTTGCTGAAACTACAATTCCTTATCCCTACTTCAATATTTGATCAATACAGAATGCACAGATTATTAAAAAAGTAGTATCATGATAAATATCCATTCAAAGTGTGCCCAGTGAAATCACCAATTCTCTTCAAAACCTTGGAGAAGTCATCTGTGAGCAGTATTCACGGGGTAGATTGGGAATGGAGTACTACTCAAGCACACTGAAGAGCTCTCTTCACATTAAGAAAACAATTTACGTGGATAACACCAGCAAAAGTAGCAACAGTACGAATCAAACACTCTCTGTAATGCTGTAGCATTCAGAAAACTCAAATGAAGAATGAAGATCCCATTTTAAGTAGTACAATCACAAACAGAAATAAAGAATTCAAGCTGGGAACAGAAATAGAGAATTCAAGTTGGGAACTAAGTAGCCAACACGAACAAACAGCAAAAACAATGAGAGAAAAGCTCATTTATCTCTAAAAATAAGCTGGATCCTCAAGGACTGCATATTTCAGATTTCACCTTCGTCTATACAAAAAGAACCTAATGACACGAGAAACAGATTTTTTACAAACCAGATGTTTTACATTATCCACTGAAAACATGTATCTGGGAGGAACTGAACAGATTTCACTGACATCAGAATTTGGCCCAGTGCATTTTAATAAGCCTGCTGTACAGTTCTCCAGACAACAATTGCTGTGTGAACTTACATCAAATACACTAGACAATGTAATAAATTCTCAATTTTTAAGGGTATAAAAACGCTGCTAGGGTCTGTGGCCCCTTCTACTTAACCAAGTTTCTATTTTCTCCATCTGCAGAACTACAAAACCATCCTTACAGGGTTAATAGCTGCAGAGATCAGTTATGTGGTTATCAAGAACTTGCTGGTTATCATCTCAGCTGATCACAGTGAGCACCCACATATGCAATAGACAGGAAGTAAAACACTTGGTAACTCAGTTCATCAGTTGATTGAAGGCCTTAAAGAGCTGCTCTGTAACGCAGCTGCATCTAACCTGCGACTTCACTGGGAACTAGTGGATCCTGGTGTGAAATATTGGCCATAATTCAAGAAACAGGCCTGGGATTCTTGAAAAAGACTGAGGAAAAGTGCCAAATATCACTGATATTAATGAACTCCTAATGCTAGTCAAACAAAGTTATTGCATTGTAAGAATATGTGAGGGAAATAATAAAGTTCATCACTAAAACAAGACCAAAGAAGAAGATGATTAATCACATGTACTGCATTCAGTGGGAAAAACTCAAGGGTTTGATCCTTTTTGCTTACTGGTGGCTTTGAAAGGAATCTTTGTTCTTGGTTTTCTCTTAAAAAAAGAGTTTGAAGTCAGGTGAGAAGAGTCTAGACCAAGAATAAGGGATACGGTCACTTCACGGACCTTAAGGACATTGTGGCTTGGAAATCACATACTTCAAATGGGGAAAGAACAAAACAGTTTCAGTACACAAACCACGAAGACATGTTGGGATACAATTTTACCATCACAACAAGTATTAAAGTATGAAAGAATTTATATAATTACAATGCCAAATAGCAAATCCCATAGAGAAGACAACTGTAATCACTGGGCAGACAGAGTGGCAATTTGTGTTACCCGTTAGGACTACATTTACTGGCATTTTCAATAATCTCCCAAGACAATATAGAGTTCAAACAGCAATAACACCTCAATGGCAATTTAAATAGTGGTTTATGATAATACAGGATTTTAGTAATAGCTGCTGTGTCTATCTGACACTTTCTATCGAGACCTCCCAGGTAATAAAATAAACAATAGGTGAAGTCCCACAAACACATACAAATGTGCCTCCTTTATGCATATGAACAGAATTAATAGCCCCTGTGGGACTATTCACGTACGTAAAACTGAATGGATTTCAAAAAATAAGCTGCCCCTCACACACAGAGGCCACCAATCCTCCACAAGATTTGTAATAATAAGAAAAGTAGCAAACAGAGAGAGTTCAAGTGAGGGCTTTTATGAAAATGGCCCTGAAAATCTGCAGTGTCCGTACAGCAGACACGAGAGTTCAATGTCTTCTAGAAAATAACAACCACCTTCAAAACAGTAGAGAAAATGAAATTAGGATCCCTCAGATCAGAGAAACGTTTTAAACTCTTCAGGAAGTAAAACTGAATAGAATTCATGAATGAATTACTATAGCTCTATGAGTAATCAATTCCAATCACTATTAATATATCTTTCCCCTCAAAGAATTACTTTCACCTTATAAAGTCAAAGCTTGTAACCTCCTTAATCTTTAACAGAGCCTGCAACAATTACTGTAAGAGGATCTACAAATTGGAAGCCCTGTGTGATTATCTTTTTTTCCAACAGGCTCTTTTGATGATCATAAATAACAGTGAAATTACCATAAAAATTAATAGTACTACAGTTAAAGAAAATCATTATGTAAAGGTTTATGAATTTTGCAGCCATTAATAGTCACAAGTTAATGAGCCATAGGCTTTCCAGAATATGATATCAGATATTTTTCCACCAATGAAAGTTTCAGAGTTCCAAATCCTTCAGAGGTCACCAACTTCAAAAATAGAATAGAAAGTTGCTGTATAATACTAACGTCAGTAAAACTGAAACAGAATTATTACAGCAAGTACCATGGATGGCAATTTGAACAGTAATAAATCAAGATAAGGAAGTCTGCCTTGTCAACATCTTCGAATGAAGGCAAACCCAGAATATTCAAGGTGACTATGATGCATTTTAAACACTTTCTGGATATTTTAAGTTCACGCAGATTCACAGCTCTAAGCTAGAAAGGAAAGTCAAGATCACAGCGTATGACACTAAGCAACACAAAAATTTATTGTGCCCCCCGGAAATATGTTCCAAAAAATTATTGTAAAGAATGTGCATTCCGACAACAGCAAATAATGCCGATCCTCCGTTCTAGCACTCTTACGCTATAATGGGGTGATATAAGCTCACAGTAAAAAAACCAAATCTCAGGGACATACAACTCCTACAGCAGCAGCCTTTGGTTTTAAAGGAACAGCAAACATCTGAGTTTTTAATCAAGACACTAAAAATAAACGTTTTGAAAGAAATAGTCCTAAGGAAATTGCACTGGCTCTTTTCACCAACTTGAGTTAACTTTAGAACTGACATAGTCTTCATGATCAATATGCACAACTCTGAAATTATACTGTGAACCAGCTTCTACAGTTCTCCTGTTGATGAATATGATAATAGACACGGAAAATATTTACCTTGTAATGTCTTGAATTCTTTACGAGGTGCTGATACTTTCACAGCTTGTATTCTTTGGATGTCATGTGAGATCTAAGGATTAGAATAAATATATTGTTACTACCAATAAAGCTGCTTACTTACGTGTTGATGGGAGCTTGTTATTGGCTCATAAAACAGTTTAAGATTCTTCTTTCTGTAAATTATTTCATACTGTTCACTTTAATGTGAAATAATAAGCCACTTTCAAACCAATACAGTAACAAGCTTTGCATCCTTTAGGCTGGATTGTCAAATGCATTCGGTACCATGAAGTCATGACGTCTTCTTTGTCAAACTAAGACAAAGAGTATTGACCGAGGAAACAAATTTAAAAAGGTGTAAAAACATGTGCGAGATAAAATTTTGACTTTGAGAACTGTAAGGAAGTGTCTAACAAGTACTGCCTGAGCCACAGGCACAACTACACAGACTACAGAGCTACTCCTATTAAAATGTGCCTGCATTATTCAGTTTTTATAGCGTACGTGGTGCTGCTTCAGTGTATGAACTCCTTGTGCATCCATAAGCTTAAGCACGTGGTAAAAACCAGTATATACACAGTTACCCTATTTTTGTAAAAATAAACAATTCTCACTGCTGATAAGCAATGAAAACGAAAAGAGTTTTCTCTTCTGGGCCCCTCAGTTCAACAAGGACACAGAGCTGCTGGAGAGAGTCCAGTGCAGAGCCACAGAGATGATGAAGGGAGTGAAGTATCTCTCTGAGGAGGAAAGGCTGAGGGAGCTGGGTCTCTTGAGCTCGAAAAAAAGGAGCCTGAGGGGTGACCCTGTGAATGTTGATAAATATGGAAAGGGCAAGTGTCAGGAGGATGGAGCCAGGCTCTGCTCAGTGCCATTCAATGATGAGACAAGGGGCAATGGGTGTGAGCTGGAACAGAGGAGGTTCCACATCAATCTGAGAAGGAACTTCTTCCCAGTGAGGGTGACAGAGCCTTGGAAGGGGCTGCCCAGGGGGGCTTGGAGTCACCTCTGGAGATGTTTACAACCTGCCTGGATGTGTTCCTGTGCAACTGGATTTAGGGGATCCTGCCCTGGCAGGGGAATTGGACTGGATGACCCTTCAAGGTCCCTTCCAGTTCCTAATGTTCTGTGATTCTCCATCATTTATTCACTTTTTGCCCCTAATTGAACATTATTAGGCCCTACACAAGACAGAATATGATTATTGGAAGGGTATTTAATTGGGAAGGTATTTAATTGTGTGCCTAAGCCCATCAAAACCAAACTGATACAATAACACTACATTGCACTTTCCAGAAAGATGGGTTTAAAGATTAATTTTCTGTTTTACCAGCATTTTAACATTATTATGGAATAACTCCTGGCAATTAAAAGATGTTAGCCTCAGAGACAAAAGCCTGAGGACTGCTCTACAACACAATATGAGACAGCGTAAGAATGACATTCTTCGTATCATATAAGTTTGAGATCCACTACCAAATGCAGGTAAGTGGCAAAAGAAAATAACAAAACCAGATACTGAACCTTAAACATTCTTCTACAGTCAAATCTTACACATAGTTTTTACGGTAAAAACACTAAAGACAAAAGATTAAAATGCCTTCACTTTAAGGGAGGGGCAGAACCCCCAAACCATGTCTCAAGAGTGAAGTTAAAGATTCAGAAGTCAGTGCTAGGAGGGAAAAGGAAGATAAATAATTTAGCACTAAGCATAACTAAAACCTGTCAGTCTGCCAGCTTTAAGAGAAATAAAAAGGTTTACAAGGATCCTGAGAGTTTTTACAGAACCTCTAGGGTTTTGAAAAAATAAATCTAGAACAAGAAAAGAGTTCTGAAGAATTCTGCATAAATAGATGTTAAATTCACTGATTAGACTGTGAGAATAATAGCATGGAAAGATTCCTTTGGTTCCAAGTGAGCCTGTGCTCTGGTGGGTCGTTTGCCCTCCTGATGCACCAGCAGCAGCCAGGGGAGAGGTGCTTACGGGAGACCAAAACACATCAGTATCATTTTAATAATTTAAAATTCTAAATAATTTTTAATTTTCAAATAATGTGGATGCACCTATGTTTGGGCTTAAATGTGCAGGCACCGCAGAGCATACTGTTCTTTTCAGATGAACCACACGTTCATGCTTAAATACCAATTCTGCTTGTCTTTGAGTCAGTAACTTCTCTGTTTTGGAGCGTCAATATTCACAGCTTAATGCGAGACAACTAAGCGAATAAAATCTTAGTAAGTCCTGGCCACCCTTTTTATTGAAGGAGGTACTGTAAGGGTAAGAAAAGGAAAGCCTCACATTATCTTCTTCTACTTTAATTCTTTTTCTCTTATTTTTTGCAGAAGTGAGGTCCTTTGAGTTGCATAAAATCAGGACTTAAACTGCAAAATCCGTACCTGTAAAAAAATTAATTTCGTATCAGCACCTTTTACTTCAAACTGAGCTGTAACCTTGTGCTTCATTGCTCAGACAATGTTAACTGTAGGAGAATCACAGAAAGGAACCAAGTTCATTTAAGACATAAAGCAATTTTGAATTGCATTGATTACAGTGATCAGTCTATCACTTTAATGTCATCTCTGCTGGCATTTATTAAAAAGACATACATGTGACAACCCATTGATCCTTAACGCTGTAGCTGAGATAAAAAGTCTATTTGCAAAGGAAAATTACTTCTTTAATTAGAAATGGAGTATCATTTTCTCTTTTCTTTGTTAGAACTTCAGCAGCCATGGATCAAATATATCATGGGAGGGGCTGCAGAACCTGCCATGTAGTTTGATTTAAGTCTTTATCATTAATCATTCAAGGTTGTAGAGACAAGCACTTGAGATGGGAAAGGAAACGGGAATGTTCCCTGTCACTCACGGATGGTCTCCAAAGGGATGGCTTTACTCAGTGGTGGACCCTGCTGTAGCAACCAGAGTTCATGGGACAAGGTCACTGTGCTTCAAGTGCCCCTCTACAAGAGGTAAATTCTGCATAGGAGACTAGGATCATACAACATAGCAACAGAATCCAACAGTCTCTGTATCCAGAACTGCTGCTGTCAATCCGGATTACACCTGCTGTACAGCAAGAATGACTTATATGGAAAAATAATGGATGGAAATAATATCTGCTCCAATTCCAGAATCTAGTGTAGGATGATGCTAATATCATCTAATAATATCAGGATCAAAGATGAGTGGAATAAAACTTCCAATTTTAGATGCTCTTTATCTGCAGGTGTGAATGTATAATGAATTCTCGCCACTGGCTCCCTATTATAAATCCAGTGATTTTGTACTCTGTGACAGCAGTTTCTACAATTTTCTTTTGGCACAACCTGCCTGGAATATATGACAAAACAGCAGGGTGCCAAAACATTTTTCTAAATGATCTACTTTGCAAGACAGCTTCCAAGTGTGACCCTGATGAATCTTAACATTACTCTTGGAATAGAATAAACATGAAAGAACCAACCCACACATCATTTACCTAAGTAGGCATTTCTTTGTTTCTTTTACAGGCTGCACATCCACGCCAAGGTATTCATTCCAACATCCACAGCATTTTAAATCCAGGTTCAATAAAAAACAACGTTCCTGGGTAGGACACAATTGTACTATGCCTATTTTTGAATGCGGCTGTCTCAGACGAGTGCAATGAATCATCTGACATTAGCTCTAATCAACTGAATTGCTCTTCCCATCTATTCCTTCTATGGAACCCTCCATACAAGGCAGCAGAGTTTTTCTAGTGGACAAACTCATGTTCTGGCAGACTTAAAGGTTCAGGGTTTGACAAGATTCAAGCTACAGAATAAGGCTAGATGACTATAATTGATTATCAGATCATTGTAATGGTACAGACAGGCATTTCCTTGCCGTTTATACTGATGCAGTGTTTAACTGGGAGAAACATTTACATGCAGAAGCTGCATAATAAATGGGGAGGGGACCATTATACATCTTCAAAAATATGTCTCTGAGTTAAGGCAGATTCCAGCTGCTTAAGATTTCCGGAAGCTTCTAATTTTTTCATCTCAGTACGACATGCCTTGCAAACACTAAGAAAGGGACAGTGAGGATTAGCAGAAGGCAGTAAGGAAGGTCACAGAGAAATCCATACACAAGGAGAAGAGAGCATAAAGAGAGTTAACTGTGGATTGATCCCTCCTCATTTCTCAGTCTAGGAACCCTTCCATATGCTGTGTTCTATTTATTATTTCTGCATTGCATCAGGAGGGAAACATTCACACTGAGCCACAGGGATTAAAGGCTGAAGCTCTGGAGAAGTCAGAGCACATCCATCATATCCAGCTGTTTCCAATTCCAACACCTCACACCTGCTTTTATTTATTATTCCTGGGCTGGACAAGGCAGGGCTCATTTTTCAATTTTTAAAAGCTTTCTTAAGACACTAATCAATCTTCTGCGTTCCCTTTTGCCTCTGCGACAGCCCACCAAGACAACATGCAAACAAAATATGGACATCGTGAGGACCTGGTCTAAGGGTAAGCCACTCTAGTGCTGCGGCTGGACAGCTCCATCCTATCTGCCCAGCTCCAACCTATCTGCCAGTATGGCAATAACACAGCGAACCAAAATCGAACAGAAACACCAGTCACTACAAACATGTGCTGTAGCAGAGACTCTTAACCCCATTTACTCCCCTAGATTTCCATCACTTTGTTTATAATTTTCATTGGAAATGGATCAAGAGGTTTGTGTGGCAGCGAATTAAACTAATTAACGTATTACTCTCTGCAGTGAGATCTCCTCTTGCTTCAAGGCAGCACTGCACAGAGCCCATGTTGGCAGTGTAGCTGAATGGCTTTGCTGCTCTCCGTCAGGAGATCACGCTCTCTCTGCGGGACCGTCCTTTTTTATCATGTCCTTTTTCCAGACAGGGGCTCATAAGTCATTCCTTTTGCAATCTTCTCCCATGTCACAGGCTGGTCTTACATAAGAATCTTCCTAATTAAGTCCTCAATAGTAATTATTCAGTCACATTTAAAATGCAAACCAGATGTACCAGACCTCCTTGTACTTACTGCATACTCTCCCATTTGCAGTTGTTTGTCTTCTGGACCTCACACAACAGGTTATTTGATGGAGATGTGCCCCCATCCTACTAGTAAGTGCTTTCCTTGGTCCTCCCAGACAAATCCAGATTCAATTCCTTGCTGAACTTAGTTTGACAGGAGTGGCAAGGGTGCTGATTCAAGACAACACTTCTTTTAATCATTTATATCATAATTTGGTCCCTTAAGTTCATAAAACATTTGAGACCAGAACAGAGTATTCTCCTTTATAACAGCAAAACACATTAGGAGATGCTGAATAATTTTCTTGAAAAGGTAACTCTGCTCTACTACTCATTAAAAAAAAAATAATCAAAAGATACTCCACAGCACGAACAACCATCAGTTCTGCACTCAAACCTAAAGGATTCATTAACATTTGGGTAACATGTCATAAAACATACCTGGAGTAGCCATAATGCTGATGTGCTGTAAGTGCTGTTCAGTTTTGGAAGAGTAATGTACACTTACTAGACAGTCATCAAGGCAATTGCCCATGGTACAATGTTAAAAAAAAAAAATTGTACGGTTTGCAGTAGCATCAAGTCTCTATTCAAGTGTAAAAAAATTAATTGACTCCATCTGTATTGGCCTAATGACTGATTAAATGACTAATCACGGAAGTCTTAATTAAAATCATTTTTCTGTACAGAAGAGGATGGAGGGAGGAAGGCAATCATTAATGTGTTCTAATGTATGTCAGATTCCATTTGTGCCATTTACTAACAGCCATCAAATGAGTAATTATGCACAAGGTCATTCCGTAAACTTTCTGCATACATCAAACTGATTGGATTAGGGCTTGGTGCTTGGCTACGTTCTGCGTGTGGCTGCTTTTTTCCAATCACAAACCAGGTAATTAATATTGCTCAGAATAAATAATAAGGCGAGTTGACATTTCCTCTTCAATCTTCACACCAGCCAACCCAGCCAAAGATTCGTACACAACTTTCATACATTGCTGTGCAGTCCCATAGCTTACACAGTAAATCAAGCCCATCCTGAGCCAGGAATCGACAGGGATCTCCGTTGCACGGAGATCTGTAACACACAAGGATTTTCTTCTGCAGGAATAAAATGACCTTGCAATTTAAAGAATCCTTCCCAAGTAAAACCAGACAGCAAGTGTAAAACTAACTTTGAGTTAGTTAGCTCTGTAATATGCAAGGATTTTCTTCTGCAGGAATAAAATGACCTGGCAATTAAAAGAATCCTTCCCAAGTAAAACAAGATAGCAGTGTAAAACTAACTTTGAGTCTTACTTGACAGCCACCTGACTACCCTGATGCATAGTGGAAAATAACAAGCTGCTTCCACCTCAACAGCTGAGACTACTCTATTTAAAACATTGCATTAAAATGAGCAACACAACCAAAAAGTGTGTCTTAAGAGTAGCTACACCCACTTCCCACTGGTGTGTAACTTGTAAACAGGACCTAGACTTTTTCATTTAATAGTGCATATAAAATACTGAAGTCTGAAGTATAAATTGCAACGCAAACTGTTTTGTATGATGACTGCTGTCCTGAAAGTTCTGGAAACTCTGATCTGCAGCCACAGTAAGCGTGCTGTATCACTAGCCGTATCCCACATGCCAATATGCTATCTCATGCATATAATGGGGTTTTTTATCAAGCTAAAATTAAATGTCTTAATGCAGATAAAAAAAGAAGTTGGCATAGCTCTGTCACAATTATCAACACATGTCCACTTCCCTTCCTTCAGAATCCTCAATTCAAATGTGCAGCACCGACACTGAGTTACAGTTGCGGCATTAAGTGCCAAATAGGTTCCAGCTAATCTAAAATAACTTAATTGGCTTTTAGTACTAAGTTCTTTCAGTTACTGTTGCATCCTTTCCCTAAACAGAAGCATTCCAGTAAGATCTCTGCATAGACACTGAAATGGATGTTCTGTAGCGAACACACAATGTGCTGCTTTAAAACATACACGACTGATTAGAAACAGAGCTCAGAATACGGATGGAGCAGCTAAAAGGACAAGAAGAAAGATGAAAAGAAGGTTAAGTCACGACTGTGTACTGCCCAGGTTAGATTCTTTTGCATCTAATGTAGCAAGTGTTATGCTGTCTAAACCATTCAGAGTCATGCAAGTCAGAAAAATGTATGTAATGCTGCACCAAGCAACTTCATCCAGATTTCAAGTAAATACAAACTTCAATTAGTTTGAATTAATTATAACAAACTTGACCCTACTTACCACATAACTGAGGAAAACAAAATTATGTGACAACAAATCTCTGCTTGCAGTAACTGTCAGTGTCACATATGAAAGAAATTCATTTTGCTAATAAAGGAAACGGAATTGACTGATGAATTTAAAATTAAATTCAGCTATTCTAGAAATGTAATTCAGAGTTTTAAGGTGGCTCTGAAGGCTTAAAACCAGCACCAAGACTCAAACGTGCCACTCTCTGGGCTTCTAGAGAACTAATGAATCTTAGTTTCATCTTCCTTTGAAGGCACACATTTAAACGAGCCACAAAATCCATCACCACCAAACCTGAACACTCCAAAACAAACACCACACACAGAGCACAGTAAATCCTTCAAAGGCTGAAGATATTTTTATGGAATAATTCAACATGAGCTGCACTATTCTGCTAATGCAAATGAAACCTTGCACAACTACCTAAATTACAGGGTGGTGTGCCATTCTTAATCTTCACAGAAATGTAGGAGTTCCTGTTTCAATCATTTCTATTGTCTGAAGTACACAAGATGATAATGGAGTGGCTGCCATTGCAGGCAGAGGCTGACTTCTAGGTGAAGCTAATTAATGACTCAATGTATGACTTACTGTAGGTTTGAAGGAATTACTAGACAGTGGTGAAGACTGATGTGCAAGATGCTTGCAAGTACATTGTGACCAGGCTGAAACTTCTGCATTGCCTTTTTTCTACATGCATTGATTATAAAGATTATTCCTGATCTTCAGCTGTATAAAAAATTTAAATCAAGCATTTTAAGTACCAGAAGAAGCAGATCTCCTTAGAACAATTCACACGAGAGTATGAAAGTCCATCCAGGCTTGTCTGAAAGCCAGCCTCCTCCTTCAGGTCTTTTCTTTAAAAAAAAAAAAAAAAAGATATCTAATGCCCAGGGACAGAGCACAGAAGAGAGATGGTGTCCTTTGCTATTCCAAAAGCAGAAACCTGGGAGTCTGCAACTCTCTAGGCCTTATCCTTATTTGGAAAAAGCAAAATACGTTCAGACTAAGGGGTTGGAATGCAGCCATGCCAACCTTTTAAGAAAAACACAAAATAAAAACCCCATCAAGTCTGTACTAAATTCCCTGGTCATGCAGCAAAAATGAGGGAGACAGTTGCAGCGTGTAGAAACAAAGCATTTTTTAAAGTACTTTAAATAGGTACCTCTGTTTTCTATTATTAGCCAGGGCACATTGTCCTATTGTGACATAAAGTGACTCTTCGCATTGCTAAAGACAAAAAACTACCTTGCCTGTTACAGAGAAGCCACTGCAGTGGGACCAACCTGATTAGATGCTGGAATCACTCTGGCTGATCATGTGAGTAAGTCCCATTGTAATTATTTTATACTTTACTACTAGCTGAACTAGTGAAAAAGGTGCAGAATTTGTCATCGTGGCAGATTTGCTCAAGTATTTTCAAAAGGCTGTAACCTATAGTACAGTGAATAAACTAAAGCAAACACTAGGTTACCAGATAAGCAGGCTACAGTAAAAGTAATCACAACCCAAATAATGGGAAAGTTAAACACCACCTTCCTCTGAACTGCTGCCACTGTCACCCATCTCAGAGGATCTCTCCATACTCTTGTCAGCTGAGAAATGCAAATTAGATATCCCTTGTTCCTCTATTTGTTTTGTACATTGAGCACAATTTCTGCATGAATG
Organism: Rhinopomastus cyanomelas; assembly: GCA_013400115.1. NCBI lineage: Eukaryota > Metazoa > Chordata > Aves > Bucerotiformes > Rhinopomastidae > Rhinopomastus > Rhinopomastus cyanomelas. The sequence goes on along the minus strand of VXBP01008308.1, from coordinate 31,454 downwards.
TCCAACCGTATTTCCATCCTCTTTGTGTCACAGAAACCTCATTTACCAGTCATTCTTCTCCATATGAAAAGATCTATAACGAGGAGTCTTTCTGTCATTGCCCTGCTCCTCTGAGTCAGGAATTTTCATTTCCCCCTCATACTTGCTGCTGTAGCTGCATTTTCATTTACTGTCATCTCATCCCACAGCCTTAATGCAAGCACATCTGTGGCTGGATGGTAAGAAGATTCAGTGTTGCTTTCAGAGTTGTATATTGATTGAATAGCTGTGAGAAACCAGAGGTTTTATATATTATATTCTCATGTGGTACTTAAGAAAAAAGGAGGTTTATTCATTTGAAATGACAGTTTACTCTTTCAGTTAGTCACCATGAAAAAATAGCAACGACAATACTGAACATAAACACTAGGACAAGGAGATCTACCTGTACACACAATCTCTCAGAAAACAACTGAAGAGCCATAAAGCTATCCAAGAGATAAGAAAGCACTAATAGAACAGGGAAAGTGCTCAGAAAAAAATCCAGCACTAAACACACTCCAAACTGAAGGACTGGGAAACACTGTTCATGCAAGTACAAGCCCGTTTATAATTAAGTAAAAAATGTATTGGCATAAAATGTTCTATTGCAGTGGTCAGTTGAGGCCATTTGTGCAAGAGAGTAACAGCAATTAGACGTGGTGCACTGCAAAGAGAAAACACTGCTTTCGGCAGGCAACGTGCTCCAGCTGAGCAGTAGGAATCCCGATTCACACATACCTGCTGTCTTCCATTTTTCCCTGCGAGACTGTCATCTTCTCAGCTTTCTCAGCAGATATCCTGCCACTTGGCTTTTTGCCTCCTTTCTACAGGAAAAAAAAAGGAAGAGCATTTCTGTAGTGCTTAAGGAAAGTGCCAAAAATGGGGTAATTTATGATGTGCTAGTGTTTTCCTTTGCATTCATAAGTTAAGAACAAATGCATAATCATCAGCACTTGAATAAGGTTCTCTCATTATTTCCTATTATTGATTTCTGTAAACAACATTGGATCCTGGTCACTGAACTGCTTGCATCCCCTACACAGTAACATGATCCAAACCATATAAAAGATAAAAGCTAGAACGTACAACTTCGTCAAGAATTTGAAACCAAAGTTGCTTCCAATAGTCTGAAAGTCCTGCCTGCTCTTCCCTTTTAGAGCTAAAATCTTACTAGCTGCAAAGTAAAGAGTTCTCTATATCTGAACTTTTGAAGTGGCCACATTAGGGTTAGGGCTATTTCCTGGAAATTTATATGCCTACACTCTTTTTTTCTTCATTTTAGTGTATTATCATCCACACAGAGTATTTTACATTAAAGTTGGCACAGACAGAAGTTTAATAGATTTTACTTATCTGAAATATTCTCCAGGATCTCACTGTAAAAAGCACTGCAAAGCCTGAAGTAGTTTTAAGAGCATCACACAAAATACAGGGTTTTTTTCCTCTTTTCATTCAGATGTTAACAGAACTGAAGCCATCTAATACAGTTTGTCACAACCAACACAGCGAAAAATTACAAAACAATGCAATTACTCATGATAATTTTATACCAACCCACCCTGCAGGAACTCAGATTTCACAATTAAGTAACTTCTGTTCCCTGCAAAACCTACAAGAAGCTGTTTTGGTCATGTTCTCAATGAGTGGAAACTTGAAGCAGCATTTCATAATACAAACCAAAAGCCAGGAGAATGTTTGGGTAGATAATTTCCCATCCTGGCAGGAATATTTTATGTTGGAAAACTGCTGGTGAATAATTCAGAACAAAACCTAGAAACACTACAGCTTATCTCCACTTTTGTGGGGTGAAGTCTGAGAGGCAGATAATATTCTAAGTGTAATACTTTACCCTAGCTAGAATACCTTAAAGAAGAATTTCTAGTTGAGAATGCTGCAGTTATCTCCATAGTGCCATAACTTTATCATTATATGGTAAGATAAAAGTTAAGTCTTTGCCTTTGCAAGGACATTAAATAACATCTTTCTCTCCATTAGCTTTTGCTGTAGTAGCAGTATTTATTCTCTGGGCAATGAATGAGACCGCACTGCTTACAGAATAATTCCAGGTTCTTAATGCACTAGCAGTTTCAGAAAGGTTCCCGTGTCACTAAATTTAAACTTTTTCATTATTATTAATTGATTGCTCTTGTGCCATAGTTTCAAAGGAAATGTTGAAAACGGAGAAGATACTTTTAGCAGTGCACTACAGTCTCCAAGCACTGTCCTCAGGGATGAGAAATCAAAAAAACTAAAAGGGCTCCCCTTTCAATTTTTCTAGTTTAACAGTGAAGAAACATCAGCAAACCTATAAAGAAGAAAGAGATGAGCAATTCTGGTGCAGGTGGTGTTGACACAAGCCTTCAAGAGTTTTGCCCATAACATCTGTACTTGCACAGTGAATGCCAGGATACCTACCAGTCGCTATTCTACACTACAGTCACTACAGTCGTGTGACCTGAGGAAGCTCTAGAAACAAAACTTCTGAATTCATTGCATGACCTTGGGCAAGTCTCCCTACACTGTTGCACTGGGAAGTAAGAGCCTATACATAGTTTATTAGCAGGGGCAGAATGATTTAATTATCAATAGGTTTATATTTTGCTCCCTTGTTTATTAAAGGAGCCTCTTAGACAATAGAGACCTCCTACACTTAAATAATTCATTTATTACAGAAACTTCATGCCAATCTTCAGCTGAAATAATCTCCAAATAAACACCTTTCTTTGAACAGCTGCTTAAGATCAGTGGTTTCAGGGTGCCAGGCAGGATTTCATATGTTAGTTACCTCAGAAATCTCACCCATCTCTAATAATGTTTCTGTTGTCCCACATTACCGACACAGTCATTGACAGTCTTGTGCCCAGACAACTACCTAGCAAGGGTTATAAATTCCAACTTCACACCCTTTCAGAGCAAAGCTAAAGCATCCAAATCAGACAATCACTCCTTAAACAGCCCTTTCATGTTCATGGTAATTACAATGATTACTATCAGCAAGACAAAGATCATGTGCCACCTTGGAGGGGTAAGTGCCAGCAGGATGACTACTTTCATAACAACCATTTAAGATAGGGCAGCTTGACCTCTCTGGGAATGAAGTATCAATTAATTATCTTTTTACAGCCAATTCAATTACAGCACACTAATCACTTGTGTAGGACATCAAACCAGAAGTTGGGGGTGGAGGCTGGTGAAAGGAAGGAAAAAAATACTGGCAGAGAACAGCTCTCAATAAAGATGACAAGGCAGTGGCTTCAGATGTGACGTTTGTGAATATCATGCAAACAGTTATTGTCAGATTAATGCTGTAATATCACCCTCATTTAACTGAGCCTTTTTAAAAATAGAGTTATTGGTCCTAGGAGTAATAGACATTTCATTTAAAGGTGACCAGACACACTGCATTACTCTTTAGTGTTAGAGTCAATTCACCAAAGAGCTTTGCTCATTAAGGAGAAAAAAAAGAGGAAAGATGATCTATTCAGCAGAAAGCAAAATATATTTAACTTCTATTAAACAAACCAACATTAACCCAAGTTACAGAGGACTATTTCACTGCTGTACTTATCCAAAATTATCAAGTGTGATACTCTTAAAATAAAGCACTCAGCAGAATATTAGTATATAAGCAAACACATACTGATTTATGATCACGTTACTATTACTACAGAGGCCGAACTTTGAAAAAACACGAGTTCACAGTTCAGCTGTAGATTACCTTTGGGAATGGTTTAATACTTGGTGACCAAGCCTGTTAGTGTAACCTTTCAGAATAACAAGCCTGTTTCTACACAACACTTTATATCAACCTAATATGATGCCACCAGAATAAAATCTGCACCTGGCTCAGCCAGTGGACCCATGTCTGTCTTTTGAAGAGCTCCCTTAGGCACACATTGCACAGGTTCTGTACTAACAGTCCAGTCAGTGGGAATCAATGCGTTGCCTGTCAATTCTGCTGAAATAGTTTTGGGTTTTTTAATCATAATTCCAGCCTGTGAAGCTACTAACATTCCAAACCAGGTATTCTGTTATTTCAACCCTCCTGTTTTTAAACACACACATGCACATGCTGTAAAACAATTACTAGGTGAATTCATCTCTCAGTGCTGCTTTAAAAATGCAGTCAAGGTTAGAAAATGGTGTTCAAATTACCTGTAATAAAAATAAACCACACAGCACCAGACTGCCAGCTCCCATAAGGAAACACATTGCATGTTTCTAACAGCAAAACCCAAACTTCCCTAATGTAAAACACAGACAACACATTTAACAAATCATTTGCTTTCACTGCTGCTTGAACGATGCAAAACTACGAAGGCACTAAGACCAAAATCGAGTGCGAGGTCGACAAAACACCCAACCAGCATGTCAGAGCGAGGGTTTAGATCAATTTGACAAAACTCTACTCCAATCAGCTAATCACTACCAAAGTTTTTAGCCAATTGAATCTGAACAGTCACTAAAAAATGTGACATATTACACTCCAGGTAATTACACTATAGGACTTAACGAATTTTGCTTTAAAACAAGCAAAATGAACCCTTGTAGGGTGAAGCTACAAGTGTCCCAGTTTCTAAAACTAGCTAAGTTCAGACAAACGGTTATAAAGGGGCAAAGGAAACAGTAGTGAATCTTTCATCCTGTATCTTATTGCAAACCTACTGGAGTTAATGACCATCAGCACAAGATATCACAACATTTACACATCTACATCTCCACAAGAAAACTTACGCAGCCAGTGCCAAAGCCAAAACCAGCCATCCCACCCTGCTGAGAAAGCCACGTTCCTGGTCAGGTCAGCTTTCAGCAAGGAATTTTTACTATTATAGTCACTTGTCCTTAAAGTGTTAGAATGCCTTTTTAATTTATCTTTGGAAATTGATATTGAATTCAAGTGGATTTAATTATTAAAAAAAAACCCCAAATCAAGGCATCTTACAGTGAAGACTATAAAAAGCTTCTATATTTGACATTTATCTTCTTTCTCTGTACAGTAAATTCAGATGACCAAAGATTTTTTTTCTGGTGAGAATGGCTCTCATCCATATTAAAACATTCTCTGTAAACAAAGAGGGAGGGTTCATCAGACCCACTAAAATTATAATCATTTAATAAAAGTAATGACTACTCTGTATTTAAAATATTTTCCCAGGCAGCACTTTAGCACATTGTGTATTCCAAACAAAGTGCATAGTCATTAACTCTGCACTACATAGATCTTATGAGGAATCTAATGAAGGTCCTAGAAAAAGAAAAGAATACTAAGTTATCCTAAGGATAGAAAACACACATGGCCAGTAAGATTACAGGGCAGGTTTACTTTGGCTATAGCAATTCAGGCTAGCTGTAATGTTTTGAGATGTTTTAAGGACAAACAAGTCTATTTTATACTGAAGGTAGAATCACTCACATGATCTAGGCTCGGACCCCAAATCCTTTTTCCCCCCTCCCATCCCCATGTCACATCCACCAGATTATGATGTTACACCAACAAACTGTATTTTCAGAAACTGCTAGACAAGAACTTCTACAAACATCCAAAACTAATGGGACTCACAGACATTTCAAAACTATACAATAGCTGTTAATCCTTAGAATCTGCCACAGTGAAATTGCTTTAAAGCTACGAGCATTCTTAGAAATGACAAGAAGAAATAGTCTCATATTTTTCTTTATCGTAAATATGACGTAAGGTTATTCTCAAATATGAGATTTGGTTTTTTCAAGTGTTCTCAAATCCAATTTGAAAAGAATTGTTTGAGACATATACACTGAAGCCAGCCAGACAATAACAGTTCTGCAATTATCGGCACCTGCATTACAATTCAATGGATTTAAATTACCAAGGGGCCATGGCAGATACCCTACTGACAACAATTAGCATAAAAATGTTCCACACTTTAAAGCTGTGGGTGGGAATTACAAAAGGTTAACAGACTAAATATAAAAATCTTTTTGAATATAAAATCAATCTGCTTTGTTACCAAAATCTGGGTACTATAATTTAACCAAAATAGGGTTTAGAGTATCTGGCAATCTTCCATGTTGTGTGAGCTTAGATTGTCTGTTAAGCAAAATGCCAAGCAGCCAGACTTAAAGTTCAAAACAAAATAAACCGAGAGAAAGGAAAGTATTTTACATGAATAAACTCCTATTTTCCATATATTTTCTCAAACTTAGCACTAAAATGAACACCGCTCATTATCAGGGTGATCAGAATTATCCTTTTATACAGCCAGATCAAGAAATCCCACACTGGTTGTATGCTTTAAAGAGGGAAATATTTTAATGGTTAAAGGATGCTGGAAGTTTCTACACTCAATTGAATTCTAATAGAGGCTTCTACTGCCGTGTAGTATGTATGCAGTATTCTACTGCTGTATGTGTATTATGTTTTGGATCCCAGCTTTGTTTTTAGACTGAAGACACAAGCAGAACAGCTGAAAATTCATGCTCATTAGAAGTACTAAATCAAAAGTTTGAACTGGATGAGAACATGTAAGTGTGTGAGACATCAACAAAAAGCATCTTCCGTAAGAACACAAACTTGATTAATCTACAATTTTATCTAGGTTGTCCTTTGTGCTTGGTCTTGACAAGCCAGATGGAACTTTAGTTCTTAAATAAATTCAAAGTAGGAACTTGGACATGAAAGCTTAATTCCTTTTAACATACTGTTGTAGCTCTAACAACAATGCCTGGGAAACTCATCACAAGCTACAGAAGTTGTAGTAAAGTGGGTAAGAGACTTGTACAGTTACAGTCTAACTCCAAATTGATGCCTCATTAAATTGAGTTAACATGGATGTGCTTGACACACACTGGGCCCCCTGTTATCACAATTAGTGCAACATCTCCAGTGCTCCTTGCAAGTGTAACAGAATCAGCATGTTTAGGACCAGCCTAAGGTTTCTAATTGCAAAATCAGCAAACATGTTAATCATCACTTTGTTGCCCTGTTGTTGTGAAATGAGATTACAGATGTGAATTAGAGATTAGAGAGGGAAATCTAACAAATTTATTTAGCTACTGTTTCAACACAGTACTGCAAGACACTTTTCACAATTACTGCTTTAGGAGAAACCTAATTATAGCTGCAGTTTCCCTTTGCCCCCCACCCAGGAGAGCATAAGAAATGTCAGATTAAAAATAATCTGATTTCGCAGAAATTCTTTATTTATCACTGCCCGCAGGAAAGAGGGGGTAGAGTCAAAACCTTCTTTTCAGCAGAATATTTGTCTGTAGTGGAAATTACTAACAAGTCTTCAAAGAAGTCTTTGATGAACCTCAGGCTACCTCTGTTGATGATGTCAAGAGCTTTAGCACTAAGAGCTTCGGTGGAGAAGTAGGAAACATGGATGGGGAAATGGGCTTTGAAGTCAGCTCAGAGAAGCTGACACCAACTATAAAATAAATCTTGTTAGGGCCTGATCACGCAAACACAGATGTCAAAGGTAAAACTACTACTGACTTCAAAGATGAGCAGAATCAGGTCCTCAACAATGGATGAAAAATATTAATACATTTTTCTGAGTCTGCAAGATTAAAATCCCCTTCCATTGTTCAATACAGAATCTGTCTTGTCAGCTGTCCAGACAGAGGATTCCCATGTATGACTAGAAATCAAGTAGTCAAGGTTGGGTTTTACTGTATTGTTTTTAAACATACTTACTTCCTGCTGCTTTCAGTAACAAACATGATCATTCAAACAGCATAATCCTATTTTTGAGATCTTACTTAAAGGCCTCACTTAAAAAAACCTTACCTAAAATAATCATTCTTGCCACCCATGAAAAACGTTCATGCCTTTTCACTGAGAATACTATTAGCATGCATGTGACTGACCTATTGCATTTGCTTTTAAGACATTCTCTCTCTCGGAAATACAAGTCAGTTGTTGGTGAGTCAGTTGTTATAGTAACTATTTTTTTTTTTAAACTAACATATGACAGCCCGTGTGTCATCTGATGCTGTTCCTGAATTAAGTTACACACTCACTTTTGTCAAATTGTCTAAAAATTCTTCTCAGATGAAGAAGTAGTGGAGAAAAAAATAGGACAATTTTCCTCACACATCCAGAGTTACAGGTATAAAATACTCCAGATCCCTACAGGATAATGTGGTCAACTGCATATGAAAAGATGCAGGTTTGGTTTGGTCCTCCTGCATGGTCCATTCATAAATAAACATATTTTACCCTCGCAGTTATTTAACTAAGTTTTGATGTATAAATTCCTGTAAAAGATAGTCTCTCTTGTCATGTTAACTTTTTCCCTGTTGATTAATCTAAAATATCAGATTGCTGACAATTAAAGGACAAATGTTTATGCTCCAGTTATTTTTGTTACAGATCCCCAAAGTCTCATCTTGGAAATCCAGTCTTGTTTGTTTTGCATGCTTGCTTAGCCAGTAGGTTTAACATTGCTCTACCTGAACTGTGCTCTTTCTGCTTAAGTAACTGACTAAAATTATCACTGACTACTTCACCTAAGTGTGTTTTGTTCCTCATTCATATCTGACGTTATCAGTTGAATACTCGCCATAGTAAAATCACAGAGGAATCCATTCATCCGTAACAAACTTTCAGACCACTATCTCAATTAGGCCCAGTGTCAATAAACTCAGTGAGCTAATGGGTGAAGGAAGAGATAAACTTGACTTAGCTGACCGAAGAGCTAAAACTAAGCACTTGTGACCTAAAACTGGTAGGAGCCAAAGCCTGAATATCTTACAGCTGCCATCTTCTAAACAATGAAGCAGCAATACACTGGAGTTGGCTTGACACACAAGCTCTGGACACCCCAGCCCTGGTTTCAATTGAAAGCTTGTTACTGAGTCTTGTAAAGTCCCCTACAGTTAAGATGTGTAGCACAATGAGGTTCCTCAACCCAGAGATATGAAAAACGTTTTAGCTGATGCAGCAGAAATGTGATGACATGAACCAAATGTAAAACAGAGGGATTACAACAACCTGGACAACCAGCAACATTATGTCACTGATATCAGTGCCTAGAAATGTATTACACTGTGATGCCTTGTAATAACATCACGAATGAGGAAGAGAACACTCTTCAACACGCATGCACTGCTTCCATTCGAGTAGCAAACAAAACACCCAACACTGCTTCTCTAAGACCATTTAGTAATGCGTCTAATCCTGCTTTTAAGTAATCTTTATCTTTCCTAAAAAAAGTCTTGGAAAATAATACCGGAACAGAACAATGTTGTAAAAATACAACACTAGTAGTAAAAGGAAAAAACTCAAAACCAATAAAGAGCTGTGTTGATACAAAGCTCACTTGCTTGGCTAACACCATTAAACGACTATAAATTAATTAGTAAGCGTAATGTTTATGTTACTCAATAGTGACTACATAAGCTTTCCAGTCAAACTATATCTAATACATCTTTCATGGGTGTGGATCTCATTACCTATTTGAAATAGCCACATTTAAACACTAGTTAATTGGATCAACTAGCACAAGCACTTGCACACATGCACACAAACGTTCCTACCCAAGCAGTGACCCCATAAAAGCAGAAAACTATGGTTGACTGCCTGAAATAACAGGATGCCTTGAATCCCCCAAACTGCCTTTAGCTCAGTGAACTATGTCAAAGAATTACTGCGCTTTGTTTTGAAGTCCTAATATTTAAAGCAAAACACATTTTCTACGTTTTCTCTGCAATGTTATCTTTCCAAAAACACTGAAATGACTCCTCAAAGTGCTCTTTTTTCTGTTGCAGCATATGGTACCCCATCCAGAGAGTCATAAGATGTTTTGTTTCTAATTGATTAAATTGCATGAGTCAGACAGGACTTGCACATGGACTGCAAAAGCAACTGCTTGTTTTTAACGAATCTCATGAAGTCACACGTAGCTGGGACAGTCACCTTTGCAGTCCCAGCTACCACGGCGTCAACATAAAGGTAGCTTCTTCACAAAAGCTGAACGCTCCTTTTGCATGAAATTATTATGTAGGCATTGACTTTCAACTGAGGCCCTGCGAATAACCTTGACTTGTACAAAACACATTTCAACAAGATTTCAAATCCAAGTAAGTTTTAGTGATAAACAGGAATACCATGCTTTCTTAATACAGAATGTAAATGATTGCACTGCTGAGAAAAGGGAAAATTAAGTCTTCTTAGTACCCAATGAACAGGAGTGGAACAAATTTCCTCTCTTCAAATATATCCTTACAGTAATCTGAAGAGAATACTTCCATGATTGTGTAGCGATTTCTTCAAGACCTATTCAATTCCTTATTGTTCAGCTCACAGAGCCAGAAAAAAAGGCCTGTTAAAGTTAACATCTGCTAACTAATCACAAAACAGACCATCACAACATTTTATGGGGTTTGAACATAGCTATGAATTTTGATTACTATCAACTTCGACTGGATTCAAACAGCACTTCACTGTGAAACTTATGAAACCTACAGAAACTCATTCTTTACAGGAAATGCTTCCAAAAGTAAAATTTTCACATTCTGGCTTCAAAAAATATGACCTAGCATAACAAGTATGTCTAGTCCTGAAGACAGAAATACAGCAATAGGGTGAATTACATTTTTCTGGGTTGATTGTTTTGTTAAATACTTCATTTTTACAGCATTACATGCTACAGTAGTGATTCGGACACAAAAATACTCTTAAGATAGGCTGCTACACAGACCTCTTCTTCTGAGATCCATTCCATACGCTTTGCTGCTCGACACCAAGGATAAGTGTATCTGTGCTGTATTTTTTTGGATCATTTTCTTTGAGACAACGTACTCACAAGTGAGTGGGCACCACAAAACGTTACTTACGTCTCTTGACCAGCTGCACTCAAGCTGGAACCAGCATCTCTGGTTAAAGTCTCCTCATGCAGAAGTCAATTGGATTAGAAGAGGTTTCTATTAAGCCATTGAGTCCATATCTTTGTGTCACGACGGGATTCATTCCTGCTCCGTACTTAACAAGTTATAACCTGCTGAGCAATTCCTTACTATTTCCAATGTCATAATTTAAACTATCTGGGATTGCTGTCTCAAGCACACGCATACCATGTGTGCAAACAGTTTGTTTCTTTTGCTACCCTTCCAAGTTTTTAATTCCAAAAACCATTAACTTTAAAATTAAAGAGCCACATTATGAAACCCCTAAAACTCTCCCTCATCACAAGAATACAAACCCATTAGAAGAACATTTGATACCTCACTGTGCTCTGCGTTTAATTTGAGTGAACAGATCCCTCCCATCAGGAGAGGCTTCAGCCAAATAACTATCCCTTCGCTCCAGAGAACAGCACATTCTAGGAGAGTGAACACTCAGAAGATGCTGAACACTATAGTCACATCATATTAATCAAAAGAAGGACAACCGGAGCATTATGTCCAAGACTTGCTAATAACGACGGAGAATAATGAACGTACGTACCGGCGGGGTAGCCATTGATCCACAGTCCATCACAGATGTCACCAGAACAATTAACTACAGCACCCTGTCCATTGAACACGTCATTTCTCCACTGCCCCTTTAAACAGAAATACACATGGATTTTTAAATTTCGGCAACACCACAGCTAAATTATAAAGAAGGGATTATTTCAGCCAATTTTCAATAGCAAAGTGGGTGGTCCTCAAGGCTTTTTATAAATACCCTTCCAAGATTTTTGTGAAAAGTTGAATAGGAGACCACACAACAGGCAGGGATTATGTGGCATTCTCTCTAAAGGGGAAAGGAGGAGAATCAAACATTTCTTGCCCCAGGTTTGTTACTGTGGGATACTTTTATGTGAGATCCTTCAGTTCGTATATTACATTGCACTAAATTACACGTCAAGAATGACTAACTGCTTTGTCACGTACAGAATAACACGTTATTTTGCTTTTTAAAGATTGTGAAAAGTGAAATAGTTGTATCGAACTCAACTCTAAAGAGCTTTGGTTATTGAATTTGGACCACATTTCACTTAAGAAATATCCTTTATGTAAAAGTTTAAAGATGCCTAGGGCTGTAAAGCCAAATACCACAGAAGTTTAGGTGTGAGTCAACTCATTTCTAGAAACTTTAAACTGGCACACGTAATTGTGAAGTTCAGTATGACATCATGACGAAGACAGTTTTTCTAGGGTAACCTTTCCTACTCAATATAGCATTAATTAGTTTCATTAGATTGCAGACACAATTTCACTAACATTAACTGGTGGTGTCAACAGATTCCTCTTTGTGGTCCTACAATGAGGAAGGACAGCAAAATCTGACAGACATTTCATGGGTATTTGCTGACAGAACAGGGAAGGCCACAGTCAGGAATGCTGGTTTCAGTGTCAGGTGTCAGAGACATTGCCTTTTCCAGAGCGCACTTCTACTCCATGTTATGTATAAAAAGCATCTTGAAGCAGAGAGCTGGCACTGAAAATTGGTCTGAATCTTTCCTGGATTATTGGAAGTGTTGAGCTGAAACCAATAATGAAATAATCAGACAATGGTGCTGTTACCACACAGACTGCAGCACGGTTGGTAACTCTGGCATACACAAGTGTCAAGCTCCACTGGCATTTTCAACATCCCTGCCTAGCAGAAGAGGCCTTTGAAACACCAGGTACACTCCTGAATGTACCTAACTGGAAGATGGCCTAGAAAAAACTCACTGTAAGAGAAACTGTACCTCAATCATTTGGGCTTTCATTTTGCACCACTGTACATCTACACGTGGTTGGATTCTGCTGTTCACAGCTTCCTCTAGAGAAGGAAAAGGATGGGGTGGGTATAAAATATGCAGCCTCTCAGTGCTTCCTTTCTGCTACCTGTAAAGGCATTGTGCTCACTCTCAATCAATTCTGATGATTGCCTACTATTAATGTCACTCATTCTCTTAAGTAATTAACCCACCTCTTTCTTAGATTTGCCTTTGTCTCTCTCTCTGGCACATTTCCTTGTCTAATCCTCTTTTCCAGATGGCATAAGGATGAGAGATAAGTGTTGCTAAAAGTTGCTTAGCAATGCAACACATGCAAGGTTTGGAAATGCTGACGTCCACATAAGCACTATCTATACATCACACATTTCTGCAGAGAAACAAAGGCGTGAACAACCAGAGTGACATAGGGCCTCCAGAAAAAGAGCCACCAGTTAGTACACAAACAAAGGGGAGCAGGAAATGGAGAAAAACCTACAAGCTTCCAGTGAAGGGCAGAATTACATTGCAGTGGTGGTGTTTAGTGTTTTTGTTTTTAAACCAGAAAAAGAAATTCCGCTTTAAACAAAACCAAAACCCTTGTGTTTTAATGAGGTCCTGCATTGTCTGTGATTCAGAGACATACACTGCAATCCACTAATAGAGACTAAAAGATAAATGAAGTTAACAAAGAAGTCAAGAAGGCAAAGTTGCTTATCAGCGAGTTCTCCACCACAGAAATCAACTATTCTAAGAATCATGAATAAGGAATTCATTCTGGTCACTGCACATTGTAATTGTGAACTGCTTCTAAACTCAATAGTAAATGAGTTTATATGGAATTTATTTCAATCGCAATGAAACATTATGGGTAACAATAACACATTATCATATTAATTCATTTCTGCAACAGCTCTGCTTCAATAGGTTTAGAATGACTCTCTTTGTGTCTAAAACACCTGAGATACTAGGAATTTATTCATCTTGGGTGACAACTTCAAACCAAAACTAGTCTTAAGAAAACAATTGAACAGTAATAAATTAACTACAGAAACGTACATGTATCTTTACCCGGGGTAAAGATTTTGCAGCATTTACTAGCAGGGAGATTCATTTATGGTCTTCAGGATGACTGACTGTATCTTCAAATTCCATATTAGCTTTCAGCAGAATTCTGAGCAACTAAAATTCTAGGGGTTTGTTTGCATTAGAGCTACTCTAACACTTCCAAACAGGTAACTCAAACCAATTCTGGAGGGGCGGGGGAACAAAAGCCTGCAGGTGAGGGAGCCCAGAAGGTTTGCCACCTGCTTCGTGTGGCTAACAGGTGTATCAAGCAGCAGGCCTTCCTCTGGGAAAGGAGACAAACACAGCACAGCCAAAACACACAAAGAAGCAGCAACAGGGACAGAATGGAACACAGCATCTGCTTACTGGGACTTATGCAGCAGCCAGAAATGAGAAATCACGAAAAGGAAACAGTGTTATGAAGAAATTGAATGTTTTACTTCATTAACCTCTGCAAACTTCATTTACATGTAATTGTTCTCCCTCATTCTCAAACATGTGCACATGCAGGCCACCTCAGGTCACTGCTGTTTCTAATTATTTATCAGTAGCTTTCAGGGGCTTTGTTTTGTTACATGGTCCCCAGTGTTCAGTACTAGTTTGTACCTTGCATCTCTTCACAAGATTTTTACCTACTGTGAGCCAGTTTTTGTTGCAGCAGTAGATAAATCCGGTGTTTGTTATTGTCTCCTCCACTGATATAATTACTGGTTGTTTACAATCGATCTGAATCTTTGAAGGGTGACAGACTCAATGTGCTACTGTTGGACAGCATCCCCTTACCACAAAATTATCATTTGATGCAAATATCCCACCCTGACCTTACCAGAGTTAAAACCAATGAGGAAAAAACCAGATAAATTCAACATTCATACCATTATTCAATCTATTTGTACGACACACAAGAAATGCTAAAAGAATGTGCCACAGCTTAAAACATTTGCCATAAACTCTAGCAACTTACTTCAATAGTTTCAAGGTACTATATTTCAACAACAGAAAAAAAAAATCTGATTTTTTTCAGAATCCCTACAGTTTTGCTCAGTTTAAGAACATATTTGTGCAAAACACAGCTACACTGACTGATTTGCAATGAAGTTTGATGTTCACTGAGCTATCTCACCATACAAATCAAACTTCATGATCTCACATGTGGAAGATTATATGGACAAAGCAGATAGAATTTTCAAATCCGTAACTAAATTGAGAAGATAATGTGATCAATACTGTCGAGATTAATTGGTTTTGGGTCAAAGTAACTTTTGAGCCCCAAACCAGTGTAAATTTATAGCACTAAACACTTCCCAACCCTACAGAGCCACAGCAGTCACAGAACAGGTATTAAACCTCAAGTAGTTACTAATTCAGTCTCAAAACAGGTACTACAGAGACACACAGTGGTACAAAACTGTGTGCGCACACAAATACATAGACATACACAAAACATCCTGTCTGCAGGATTTGGACAAGAGAGAATCTACCATAATAATCTCATTTTTGTTTAATGGTGTTTAGATTATAACGAAACAAATGCATAATGGCACCGGTATGTTTTTTTTATGTTAACTGTTTCCTTCTCTAACACGAATTTATTCTCATGCCCTGCTAATCTTCATTCCCATACCTAGAAATTTGTAAACTACATTCAGTTTGTCTACTTACATATATTTATATATCACTGTTCAAGGTGATTGAGTGTGAGTGTAGAAAGGGATTTAAGAGAGAGTCAACTGTCCATGCTCAATACCAAAAGCCATCACCCTTAATTTCTCCATTGACAAACTTGCATCATTACTCCATTGAGTAACATACATCATTAAAGAACAGCCTCTCCTGACCTAGAAAACAAAGTAATACACCTAACCCCTTTTAGCAGGCAAATGCCCATCTGTCTTCAACCAAAACCACAAAATTCCCCATGTTTTAATCCTTTAGGTGTTTAAAGCCATGTACTCTTAGCACCTCCATGTGCTAAAGACTTAGTACCTTAGCATCTAACAAATTGACCCCAAGTACAAGGATATACCAAGTATATAGCTAGGGTAGAAATCCTAAATCCTAAACCAGTTTGTTCCCTGTTGCCTCTAACAGAACAGAATGCATTAACTATCAAAACTCTTGGAAAACTAGCATCAAAGCAGCTTGTAAGCTCTACAGCTCTGCCACCCTGACAGATAATGAGCATTTAATGCATTGTGTACAAAGAGGGGTCTGTTTGCCTTCTTGGTCTCTCATATCATGCAAAAAGGCTAAATACTACAAATTAACTTATTTTTTGGTTAAAAAAAGAAAGCTAAAAGGATTGTTCCTAGCTCAATTCATTTAAGCCACTCAGGTCAGGGCCATGGCTACGTCCAAGAGGGCCCATCTCTTCTGACAAAACCCACCTGAGGCCTCTACACAAGCCCCGAATAAAGCAACTGAAATAATTTAAACAGCATGCCAACAGCATCCTGGGGTGGATCCGAAGGGGAGTGGTTAGGAGACTGATAGAGGGTCTTCTCCCCCTCTACTCTGCACTAGTCAGACATCTGGAGTATTGTGTCCAGTTCTGGGCCTCACACTTCAAGAGGAATGTGGAGCTGCTGGAGGGAGTCCAGCCTAGAGCAACAAGGATGATGAAGGAAGTGGAGCACCTCCCTTATGAGGAGAGGCTGAGGGAGCTGGGTCTCTTGAGCTTGGAGGAAACTGAGTGGTGACTTCATTAATGACTATAAATATTTGAAGGGTGGGTCTCAGGAGTATGGAGCCAGTCTCTTAATGCCATCTAGTCATAGGAAGAGGGGCACTGGGTGTGAGCTGGAACACAGAACCTTCCACATAAATATGAGAAGGAACTTCTTCCCAGTGAGGATGACAGAGCCCTGGAATGGGCTGCCCAGTGGGGTTGTGGTCTCCTTCTCTGGAGATGCTTCAAACCCACCTGGATGTGCTCCTGTGTGACTTGGTGTAGGTGATCCTGCTGTGGGAGGGAGATTGGAATGGATGATCTTTCGAGGTCCCTTCCAATCCCTAATGATTCTATGACAGGATAAAGTAAGTATTTTAACTCAATAATTAATTTACACACAAACTACACACACAGAAAATCTGCACTGAATACTGAGTAATTAATAATATGAAAGCACTAAATTCACCCAGAGGTACCAATTTTAAACGGTGATATAAACACCTACGTGAACGCACACGAACTTTCTTACTACTCGTATTCAGCTCACACTGAAATGGGAACCCTCAAATACCTAAAGGTCGCTAGACTTGCTGCAGACCACGCAGGATCAGCCAGAAACCAGAACTCGAGCCTGCGCTGACTCCACGCAAACCACAAACATTATTACAGAAAATGATGCAGACAAACCCGAATTCACAGGAGGAAAAACGCTTGTATTTACATTAAACTATACGCAGGAGCGCGGACTCGGCGTCTTTTCGCCTTAACGAGAGAGCGGACACGGTGGGAGGCTTGTCTCCACACCTTCAGGCACAGGAAACACACCTGCTGCCCCGGGGGCGCACAGCAGCAGTAGGAAGCCAAAATGGCGGCCGCCCCACTCCCTCCGCGCTCTCCCGCCGTCTGGCCCGCACGCCCCAGCGCGTCTCCTAAAGGGAACGGCTCCCGCGCGCTCATTGGCTGAGAGGCAGCATGGGGCGGGGCCGCGCCTGAGCGGTGACTAAAAGCCACCGGAACAGTATCCATGGGAACTTCGGGCGCTCAGTCGCTGCTGATGAGGACGCGGGCCGACTGCCTGTAGCGCGGCGGTTGCCCGTGAACAGAGCCGCCACCGGGACCGCAACGGCAAGGCTTCCCCGCCCCTACGCCACTCTCATCCCTGCCCAGTGGCCACGCCCACTTCCTCCAGTCGGCCAATGGAGGAGTGGGGCTGGCGCTTTGTCCCGCCCCCCGCGCCCCAGAAGCGGAAGTGCTTTTCCCCCCCCCAGTCACGCCATATTGGCTCTGTGCGGGGGGCGGGAGAGGGAGGCAGCGCCCGGCTCGGCTGCCTGTGAGTAACCGCGGGGCCCGGCCGGGGCCAAGGTGGGAGCCGGGGGCTGCTGGGCGCGGAGGAGGAGGGGGTGGATGGTGCTGAGAGTGCGGGGGCTCCCTGAAGCTCGGCGAGTGCGGCCTGCGCCGGCCTTGAGACCGGCGGGGGGCCGCTGGTGCCGTTGTTTGAGGCGGAGGCGCCAGTTGTCCCGGTGTTGTGCTGGGCTCGGGTCGTCTTCATCCTGGTTGCTTCGAAGCCTCTGGTTTAGCCTTCGCGCGTCTCTGTCCCCGTGTTCTGTGTCGGTTTGTCCCAGAAACGCCTGACCAGGCGGTTTTCATTGACATGAGAGAAAAACTTCACTGTAAGGGTGGTAGAGTCCTAGCCGAGGCTGCCCAGAGAGGCTGTGGAGTCTGTGCTCTGGGAACATTCCAAACCCACCTGAACTGTTCCTGTCGGATCTGCTCTGGGAGATCCTGCTTTGGCAGGGGGTTGGACTAGATGATCTCCTGAGGTCTCTTCCGATCCCACCCAGTCTGAGGTTCTATGAATTCCCGTTTCCCCGTGAATGCGGTGAGAGGCTGTTGCTCAGACAGTCGTGAGCTGACAGACCAGACTGCTGTTGTAATGGGTAAAATTAAGCAATGTCTTTTTTTTTCCCCGGTAAAAAACCCCACTTTGCACAACCAGTGGGTTATTTTCCTGTGGTTGGTTGTCCGTTCAGCCAGTTATTAATAAATTTCTTTAGTGTGTTGCTCTTCAAAGTCTTTTCCTCATTGAGATAAGGTAACTTGTATGAGCAGTGGTTTCGCTAGTTCTATAGTTTGCTTGTATTTTGAGTCTAAGGAAAATCTACATCAGGGTCTGAGAGCGTGAAGTTTCTGTAGTGCTGTGTGTGATGATGCCAGGCACAAATTAAATGCCTTCGCTGCCTCAGGTCCTGTCATTTGTGAGGACTTGGCCTTGCAGTGGTGTTTGCAGTGATATTACCATAACAATTGTGGTAAAAAGCAGCTAATTGTTGTAGGCCATGCATTCACCTACTTGGTATTTTTCAGCAGACGAAAACATTTTAATACAGTTAAATTTTAGGAGTAATGTGGTAGTAAGCTGTTGAATTCTGTATTACACTGAATGGTGAAGTCTTGCACTACATTATGAAAGCAGGATTGCTGTTGTTCAGAGATCTTTCGAGGTTTAAACCAATGAGATTTGACCAATGAGATTTGACTTGTGTTGTTATCTGTAAACTACCTCCCTAACCATGCCAAATACTGCTGCTGCTGTTAGCTGTCTAATTACAGATGTTCTTTCAGGAAGGTTTTAACGTGTTAGGAGATATTAACTTAAATTCTAAACTAAGTCGTGTCATGTACTTCAGTCTGTGCTACTTTGACTGAGCCTGGAAGAGGCTCAGTAAAACAGACACTGATAGCTGGTTGTGTCCCAGATAATGTCATTTTTTTACACCAAGTGAAATGCTGACTCCATTATAAATCCATCAGCAGCCTTCCATGATTGATTCCTCACTTGATCTGCATCCGTTAGCACTGACAGGGTTGTCATGTCAGGCCTGCTTTCAGGCTGCATTTGCTATTGATGTATCTGTAGAATTAATTCTCAGACAGAATTTTTGTGTTTGTGATCTTAAGACAATTGCCATCTGATCAGGAGGCTGGAGATTTACTAATCTCCACTTTTATACTTCAGAGCAATTCAGAAAAGCCCAAAATAAACCCAAAGTTCTGCTCAGCTAAGAATGCTGAGTAACTACTTCTGCAGTGCAGTGAATGGGGAGAATAACAATTGCTTCCCTTTGCCTGTAATGAAATAATACCTATATTGTATGGGTTTCTATTTGGTTTTTATATTGTTTTTAACTGTAGCTTAAATGAAGGTGGACTGTAGCTACTGAAGCCTCGTAAAGAATCCCCTTATCTTTTGAAGTGTAACAGGACTCCTTTTACTAATTTCCAAGTAATCCATAGGTTACAGGTTTTGGATGCTTACAGGAAAAATACACAGCTTGAAGTTTTTCTGCCTCTCTAGGTTGTCTTTGGTCTCAAGATTGTTTTTTTCATCAATCACTGTATTGCAGCATCTAAGAGAATTTGCATTTTTATGATTTAATAATGCTTCATCTATCTGTAGTATAATCTGAGCCTGTTGAGATCCTGGTGTAGGTCTAAAAGCACTTGCCCTGTCCCAGAGTCCCGTAGTCCCACCCACTGTTGAGGAGTCCCGGAAGTAATGCCAGAGGTTGCTCCTGGTGATGTGGCAAAAACGTTTCTCTTTAGAATCCACTTTTTGTTTCATTTATATTTTGAAGTGATCTGTAAAACTTAGTTAAGGTTAGGTAAAAATAAATAAACCTGGGTAGCAGAGGCAGGTGCTAATTAATAATTCCCTTGTTAATTATTTCATTTTACCTGAGTTCAGAATCTCATCCGCGAAACTTTCCTATAACTCGTAAGCTCTTTGAGTTAAGAAGATAAACTCATTGAATAATTCTAACTGGGGGCAGTGTTTTTGTTTAGTTACTTGGAGCAGACTTTTTGGTTTGTAACCACTGGGGTACAGAGTTCTGAGCTTAAACTTCTTCACTATCTAGTTTTTCAGTATCTAAAAAATCCTAAGCAGCTTTAAAATAAATATTGATTTTGGTTTTGTTCTTTACTTTTAGAAACTGAGGTGACAGGAGGGTGGTGCTGCAGTTCATATCTCAGTGCTTAGATGTTAAAACTCAGCTTCTGCCTTATCAAGGTGAAGATGTGTAACAAAGCTCATTTATGTATGGACCTTTTTTCCTTCCTCCCTAAAATAGATTGGATCCTGTCTCACCTTTGTAAAATAACCCGTCCTTTGCTTTCTGAACAATTTGTTTTGGAAGTTAATTTCTTTTGGAACAAATGTCGTCTCAGAATATTCATTACAAATAATCTGTTTCAAGCAGGGCAATCCTAACGATTGTTGCGTGTAAATGCTGTTTCAGATAATGTCCTGTAAAGCTTCACTGAGCTTAGAATTTGTTTTTAATGTTACCTGCGTGTTGTGTTTTCTTTTCACAGTAACCATGTCAGAAGGGGACAGTATTGGTGAGTCAGTGCATGGGAAACCTTCTGTGGTCTATAGATTTTTCTCCAGGCTCGGACAGGTTGGTTTTCTATAGGGTTTTTCTGACTGTGTTAGGAGTAGATCTCAGTGCAGCTTCTTAAAGTCATTACTTTTTTGGATGAGTCACAACCCCCCCTTGAAAATCCATACATAAGATTTCTTTGGAAGCCTTTTAAAATTAGATCAATATTTTAATGCATCGCTTGATGGAATATTTAATGCGTGTACATGTGATACTGCACAATGAAACTGTATATTGTTGTTGTCAAAAACGAGGAGTGACTTCAAATTTCATGTTAGATTCATGTCAAGGACAGTAAAGTTGCATAAGACAGTGAAAATTTAAGTTACTTCACAGTGCCCCAAGCATGAGGAATATATAGCCAAAAACCCCAGAACATTTCAAATGCTTCTATGTGTGCTTATGATTAGTTCAGTTTATTAAAGACTACAAATGTTTTATGTTGCTCTCCTTTCCAAAATACTTTTCACAAGTCTTCTTCCACAGTTACAACTTCTGTAGTTGTACTTCATGTATTTTACAGACAAATGCTTTATATTTCTTCCTAGATCTACCAATCCTGGTTAGACAAATCTACTCCATATACTGCAGTGCGATGGATTGTAACTTTGGGTCTGAGTTTTATCTACATGATTAGAGTTTATTTACTGCAGGTGAGAAAGCTGGATTCATGACTAACGTAGTTTTAGGTATCGTTGCTGTTCTGTTTGTTGTATTGTGGTTTATGCTCTTTACTGCTTTTATGATGTCTTGAACTGTGAGCCTGGATGCCTGAGAAAAGTTTTCATGTGAAGTCTATCAGTACATGAGGGATTTGCATCCCTCTCAATCTATACAGCTTGTTTTCATTAATATGTTAGTAGTACGTCTTAGAAGGCATGTAGTTTAAAAAGGTTAATGGATTTCATTTTTGTAAATCTTGTGTTGCAGGAATTCTAGTCAATATTTAAGTAGTTCCAAATGAGAACTGTTATTTACTGGTTCACAAGAAAAAGAAATTGATTCATGATTTCATCTTTTCGTAGAGTCAGAATGCAGAACGGAGTGAGAATTTTTACTGTTATTTTTATAAGTCCAGAAAACATTTCATGTTAATGTAGATGTAGGATGTAGAAAGGCACTACCCAAGGAAGCAAAAAATTCAGATTGTTTAATCTTGTTGAGAAACAGTATCTGAAAATGGTTTGCATGGGGCTCTAATCTTGGTTCTTTTCGTCCCTTTGCTTCAGGGTTGGTACATTGTGACATATGCCTTGGGAATCTACCACCTAAATCTCTTCATAGCTTTCTTGTCGCCAAAGGTAGACCCCTCTTTAATGGAAGATTCAGGTAGGACAAGTAATTTATTTTGCAGTAATTCTGAACTTGGTTAAACTTTCATCTCCCTTTGTCTGATGCAGTAACGTTAAGATAGGCAATTTTAGCGTTAACATTGTCATTGCAAAAGGCCCTCTACAACCAGACATCAGGAGTTACGATAAAATTAATTCATTTTCTTTCAGGGGTTGAACGTTTTCCACATTATCTGTGTTTCGATATAAGGCTTCCATGACTGAAGTTCTTCCCACAGTAATTCAAATCATAGAATCATAGAATCATTACGGATCGTGACGCTCGTTTCTCTCCAGTATTTTCTTTTAGGAATTCCGTGTTAAGTTACATTAAAGCAGCCACTGTAACAGAAAAATGTGTACAGTGGAAGTTGTTTTAGGGGCTTTTTTTAAAAGATAATAAGTTAAAAAAACCCCTGAAGTCTTAATATGTGGAAAAGTAGTTCAATGGGGTCTGTGGTTTGGGATTTGTTCTGGATTTTTCAGATGATGGTCCTTCCTTACCTACAAGGCAAAATGAAGAATTCCGGCCTTTCATTAGAAGGCTCCCAGAATTTAAATTCTGGTGAGTAGATCTGTCTGCCCAGGCTGTGTTTCTGAAAAATATAAATATCTGCATCAAATCAGCGGTGGCTGGGGTTGAAGGATTAATTGGTTGTTAATATTGTTTTTTAAGGCACTCTGCCACTAAAGGAATCCTGGTTGCTATGGCCTGTACGTTCTTCGAAACTTTCAACGTTCCTGTCTTTTGGCCAATCCTTGTCATGTACTTCATTATGCTATTTTGTATCACGATGAAGAGGCAAATTAAGGTAACTTGCTGAGAACAGCTGTTAGTTAACATTGGTGATATCAGGATGTACAGTATTGTTCCAGCTGAACGCTGCAGAGGTCTTAAGTAGGTATTGAACACACTTCTTGTACCAGAAGAACTGGAACGTTAGTTCAGGTATTGCGTGTTTCCAACTTGGAGTAAATATTGATAGTCAGAAACAAAACAGTGTGGTCAACATCTTCATGTGCTGCTTTACGAAGGTTTCAAAAGGTTTTGATCTTAGAATTCAGTGTGGTTTTCTTACGCAGCATCAGCCTTACATTCTCCATACACTCACTTTCTCAGAGTTAACTCTGGCTGTTTGTCATGAAGAGGTCTCACAGGATCCACTGGGGTCTGAAAGGGTAACTTCAGACAACTTGGCATTTTAGAGAACCAACAGTTTTCCCTGGTTTAATTGTGGATAGGTACTACTGTTCCAAGTCCTAAATTAAAGATTAAAGGGAATTTGTGGTATTTCAGTGCTCTGTCCAGTTCCCTGTGATTCCCCAGCAGTAATCTGCACTGTACTGTGTAAGTTTTTGGGTACAGCTGAATCTGAGATTCATAGGATTGGGCTCACGTCCTTATTCAGATGTAAACTGATGTATGAGGAGCAATTTCACTACCTTTGCAAACTGAAGGGTCTGTCTAGAGGACTTTACCTTGTGCATTGTGTATTGTAAAACATTTTGGTAAATATTACGTAAGTTTCTTGCCTCAAAAATTGTTTTTTTCTCTTTACAGCACATGATAAAATACAGATATATACCCTTCACACATGGCAAGAGGAAATACAAAGGGAAAGAAGATGTGGGAAAAACCTTTGCTAGCTAGAGGAAGCAATCAACCTGTTGACCAGTTCTACTTCTAACTAAAGGAACGATTTTGAGCCATTGTAACAATGCCTTTTTTCTTCATAAAAAATGATTAACAGTGGTGACAAAGCAGTTGAATTTTCATTTTAAGATTTTTATCTGAAATATCAGTTTCTTGAGGAAACTGGCATTCTAACCAAAATGCATCGAGTTTATTATCTTTGGTAAGAAGTTGAAGGAACTTGGGATAATCCCATGGATTTGGTATAATGCATTTCTTTCAAGATCCATTGCAGTGGATAAGGTTAATGGCTTAGAGTTGGGTATTTTCACATAGTTCTCCTGCTCAGAGTCACCCTGAAGTGCTGTGCACATAAGTGGAGGAATGGTGTAAGGTGGCACACGTGATGCTGTTTTCTGCTTCATGGCCGTGTGCTGTTTTTGTAGAAAAACTCAGTAGCCCTTAGTAGATGCAGAACTTAAGCCAGTTTCCTAAATGCATGGTACTGCTCAGATAGACATAACCAAACATACGTAGATAGGGACAGTACTAAATTATGGGGTTTGCAGTAGGGAAGAAATACACGTACAGCTTCTGAAGCAGCTCAGTTGTGTTGGGTTTTAATGCCAGTTTCACCATCACATCTCCTAGCAGATGTTAAAATTGGGCTCTTTCGTGATGACTCGAACTTTTGTTCAGCTGTCACAATTTCCTTTCAGGACCTGAAATTATGAATCTATATATTTTAATTGTTGTTAGTTTCTTTCATACTCGAGGGTTTCTTGAATAATTTAAGCAGAATTCACGCAGCCCCTTCAGAATGTGCCCAGACTGGCCACAGCAGACAGGTGGTGGGAGTTGTTTTAAAACAGATTTTCATTTTCTATAGGGGAAAAAAAAAAGAAAGAAATGACCTGCATGTAAACTTTTTCATGTGATACAACTGCAGTTTTATTAAGTGACTTTTTAATTCCAGAATTTATTAAAAGACAGTGTCCCCCTTTACTTGTTCTCTATGTGCATATATTGATCACACAGTATTTACGGCTCCTCTTCAGTAATGGTTCCCCTCAATTTATCTTCAGGCAATGCCTTTTTCAACTCTTCAGGCAGCGTTCCCTTGCAGAAAGTAGGAAAAGATTAGCTCTTTGAAGATTCTGGATGGAGACAGACACCTAACTGGAAAATGTATGTAGGAACCCACTCATCTGCTTTTGTCAGACGAAGTTGTTACGGAGGTCTGGAGTGCAGCCTTCAGTAATCCTGGGAGAATGACAGGTAGTTGTAGTTCACGTTGACCTGTTGTTTGTTTGCATGTGTTCATTAGCAGAAACTAGTACTGTCAAAATTTATTATTATGGAAACTGTGTCCAGAAAGGACCTTTATAAAAGTAGCAGTGGTGAGTGCTTGGAGTTTGTTCCTAAAAACTCAGAAAGCCCCGACCTGTACAAACTATCTACAGGTTTGCTGGAGTTTATGGGCAAATCAGGGAGAAAAACGTAGTAGTTATGGACTTTAAACGTGGCAACTGGGATGACTCCTCCTAAACAGCAGCACATCCACTGCAAATTAGACATTTTTGCCTCCACTTCATTTCAGACTGTAGTGGCAGTTTGAGATTATTGCCTTCTCATTGTTAAGCAGAGGTGCTCCATGTTCAGCGGGGGTTTTCAAATACAGTTTGTAGCTGATGTTGGGACAACAGTGCAGTTCCCTGGCTGGCTCTGAGCATGCAATGCTTGGGGAAGTTTGATGGCATTTTGTTACACTTTGCTCTATTTATATCACAAGTGCTAAAAATAAATTACCCTTATGGAATGCATGAAAATCTTGGCTCAACAACTCTGCAGATACTTCCCAGTCATCAGTTGCTTCCTATTTATGTGCAACTAAATGGTTTTCCTTACTATTCTTTGGTAAGGAGATTTGCCAGTGATCTCCTTGGGTAGAGTCATACTTTGATTCTATGATAGAGACCATTTTAATTCCACTGTTGCCTTGAGTTTTAAACAGGTTAGAGATGCCTGCAAGTGTTCTCGTGTAAGAAAGGGATAGTTCTCCAAAATCACTTTTGCATAGGAATGAAGTGTTTGCATAGTTACCAGCAACTATTTTTTATTCCATTTATAGATATGATGAAAAGTTAATCTAAGTTTTAATTGGTGTTTTTATGATAACACTTTGGAGATTGAACCATGAACATAGTTAAGCAGGATCTCTGCAGTACAAATAACCAACATTAAAAAGAAGTGCTCTTACTGTAGCACACCTCTCCCTGCACCCTAAGACCATATTCAAGTGCCATTTGTGAAAGATTTATTGAGACTGTAACTCATGATCCACAGAGTGGACATCATCTGCCTTTTTCTCCCCATCTGTATTTGAAAAATACAAATAAATCCATCTTGTACGTTTTCAATCATGCAAGAATGACAAGGTGTGTTCACAACTAACAGTTTTCTTTTCCGCTGCTGGTCCAAGTAGTTGTGTAACTATTCTAATAATTTAGGGTAATAAGCCAGGATGCTGCAGAATCCCTCCCCCTTTAAACTACTGGCTTAGCTAAAATAGCCCTTATTGCCATGGAGTAGAGAGGGTCTCGTGGCCTGTATTAGGCTGTAAAAAGCACCATGCAGACAAAAATTAAACTCTGTCCTATAACACTAAGGTTTTGTAGTTGAGCCTGGCATCCTTGGGCCATTCTGAAACACCACTTGTTACACTGCTTGAGTTTAGATGTCTGGAATACTGGACGAATTGGCAGAGCAGCTTTGTGTTTGGAAGCTGAATGTTAATTACCAGGGTGCAAAGTAGTCTGTGTTACTATGGGTTCACATTTATTGCTTCCAAGGGAAATTCCCTTTTATCAAATCAAGGAAGTGTGTTTTATTGTTAACTGTGGCATGAGAGCAGTGGTACTTGTCATCAGCACTTGTGCTGCAGTTAACCTGAGTATGCGTGCAGTTTTTGTCCTTTTCCCCCTGAACTCCACAGCATGGAGTCCTGTTAAAGAGAATGGGAGTCTTAGAAATTGTAGAATTTTACTAATACCTGCAGCAAGCTATGGAAGGTTGAGATACTTCTTACCTGCACTTAATACTGAGAGACTGAGAATCTGATTTAAATTGTTCCTTCTCCAAATGAAACTAAAGCATGTTTCAGATGGACATCTATTGAGGTGGTCAAGAACCACAGTGTAAGAAACAGAAGGAATAATTTATTGTGTAAAACAGGAATGAAGGTGCCACCTTGCACAGGCAGTTACCAGGTTTTTAGTAGAGATTTTTTTCCTTGTATTAACTTAAGCTCTACAACAACTTTATAAAGGGCTATATGAGAGCTGAGGTCCTTGTCAGGAAACAGCATAATTGTTTACTTTTTTACTTTAGAGTTGATAGTGACGTAGGTAGATCAGCTTCTGAGGATGGAACTTCTCTCTGCACAGAGGACATTCTGTCTACACAAAAAGAAATAAGATATATTGAATTGCTGTATTTAAAAGGTTTTTAAAAATAAGGAAACATTCCCGCACACTAGTAATATTTAAAGACACTGACAGTGTGTGTTACAAAATACTCCTGGTTCTCTAAATCAGAGCTCTTGGACTTTCCTCCCTTTGCTTGGTGATTCCAGTAGGTGTTTTAAAGGATTGATTAGGTCAGTGCATTCCAAAAGACTACAAGTTACTAGAAAGGGTTTAAATAAAAAGAAGCTTGAGTCTCTGTAGCCGAAACAAGGAATCCTGTACCATGGACATTGTACTGCTGCTCTGCAAGCAGTAAATTCGTCACCAAGCCTTGAGGGCAAAGAGTAAAGATGCAGTAACAGTGAGTGAATGGTTTCAGATCTGAATTATCTACAGTATAGGTGTTATGGGAAGTCATGACTAATTATTCTAGATTACAAGAGCAAGTTTTTATTAATTAATGCCCAACTGCATAAGGAGCAAGTAAGCCTGAATAAGGCCACACTGCAGAAGGATGCCTAACCTAAATTATTCTGATCAAACATTGAAGTGTGAAGACTTATAAGGTAGTCATGTAGAATCATAGAATCATTAAGGATTGGAAGGGACCTTGAAAGATCATCTAGTCCAGTCCCCCTGCCACAGCAGGATTGGAAGTGACCTAGTAGTCCTTAAAAAATTAAGAACAACATCTGTTCTCACAACCTTGTAAAATGCGTCTGCGTCACTCAGTACATTCACTCCTTCCCTGCAGCTAGATGGAAGTTGCTAGTTGAATTATAGCCTAGGTGTGCTAAGAAAGGAATTATTTGACTCCCACAGTAGTCTGATTGCATTTCAGTGGTTGAGACAGACACCTGCTCACACATTCACCCCTCTTCTGTCACAAAAACTGTTCTAACAAAATGTGCAGTTCCTGGTAAGCTCTTGTGAGAGCATTTTTGATGCCTTAGTTAAGAGAAAGGGTGTTATTTCAACACCTGGGCTGACAGGCATTTTCAGCTAGGAATTTCATCATGTGTACCCCTTCCAGCCTCCATCTGTCCTTCTGTACTTACTCTGGTGTTACACCATTCTGTGATGCATTCCCAGCAGAAGAGGTGACCACAAGGGGTGGCTGTTGTATGTCTCCGTTCTTCCAAACACAAAGTGCAGCGGGAGTGGCGACCAGGAGACTTTTCCTTGGTTGTATTTCTAATTAACATAGTTCTAAGTTAGTTAATTTAGCCTGCTGTTAAGAAATTATTGCTAACATAATCCCAAAGTAAACCCCATCATCTAGTATTAACTCCTTAAGATCTCAAAAACATGAAAAGCAAAGCTTGAAATGTGAGAGATGTTTAAACCAGTGAGGAAACGCATCAAATGTTCCATCCTGTCAGGTTCTAACTTAAGTGTCACTCCAGTGTTCTTCCTGTTCATGACAGCTATTCTGTTTCCCACCACTGCTTCCACCTCTTTCCCAGTAAGTAAAAATCACCATACTTCTGATGAGGTAGGTTGCGGTGTAGTTTCCACTCCTGCCTCGCTCTCTGCTTCTGTTTGAAGCTGTACAGCTGAACACCAATTGTTAGAAGAAGATGGAGGAGTGAAATTATTCCAAGAAATCTGTAGCTTGATCGGATACTCTGATCTTCTGCTTGCAGTCCTCCAAAGCGCAGCTACAGGAAGAAAGATGTTTCATTATTGTGGCTATAGGAAACTGTGCCTTCCCCCATAGCAATTAATTCTTGATTTGGGATTCTCATTTGACAAGTGTCTAGGAGTTACCAGCTGGCTGACTCTCAGGAGAATCTCAGTCAGGCTACACTTAACTGCTGTTTATGGAAGGATCAGCTGTCTATCTGTCCATCCAAACTGCTGCCTTAATTCATTTGGTTTTGTTGTGCAGCTTGGAGCAAACAGACACCTCTCTTCCACAGTGATGCTGAGAATTTTTGAGGTGTCTTGTGTTCGTTTCTAGGACAGCAGATGATTATTTTGGCAAGATACTTACTGGAAAAGAAAAGTGAAATCAAGATCTTAAATTATTCTACCTGAAATGTGTACTGATTTGGGTTCAAAGCAGTATTTAAGTATCTTTCATGGATTTATTAAGCCAATTCTCACTTATTGTGTATTTGGAGAAGACTGAGCGAACTAGATAAATGTCCTGAAGTTTTGTAGGGCACTAACTTCTGACAGTGCACTATCATTTATCAGCAGTGACCTTTTGACCACAGGTACTTTTTAGCCACTCTGCATGGTGTTAACAATTTCCTTCTTTCTACTCATACTCAGTTCCAGAATGCTAAGTCCCTTTTACACGCGTGACATCCCAAAATATTCCTCAGTACTGCAGTGAACAACCTCTTCAGACAAGAGATGCAGCCACTTACGTATCTGATTCCCACGATTCTTTTAGACAGGTGATAGAAAGTGCCACTTATGTAGAACACTGCCAGATGCAGTCGGTGAAGCAGAGGGACACTCTGTTTAAGGACATGCACAATCTGCAGGGCTCTTTTCCTCTGCTGTTCTGTAAGTTCTCCAACTTGTTTCTGTATCCAGTTCCGTACTACAGTCCTACTGGACCAGCCAAGCGCTGGGTTGCTGTGTGATGTTCTGGTCTCATCAGCTTCTGCCTGCAACTCATGTTCCAGATGCAGCAATCCCTTTTCTAAGCAATAGGGTATGACAGTGTGAAGACAAACAAAGATGGCCCGCTGAAGAAAAGAAGGTACCCTCTTCTTAGTCGAATCAACTTGAATGATATTAACGTACTCTTCACCCAGAGTCTGGTAACCTAAATGATGAGTGCAACAGAAACCACACAGCATTAGATGGCAGTTGCAGTGTCATTCTCTGTACAGCTGAGCTGTGGTGATAGGCTGCTCAGGTCAGAATACAGCAGGGTTGCATTGAGCTGCATTTTTTTGTGCTGGAAGAGGTGAGCATTAGCTGACGAGGGGTTCTAGTGATAAGACAAGACGGGGTGGTTTCAAACTGAAAGGAGATGTTTAGATTGGATCTTAATCCCTGTGAGGGTGCTGAGGCCCCGGAACAGGTTGCCCACAGAAGCTGTGGCTGCATCCTTGCTAAGTGTCCAAGGCCAGGCTGGATGGGGCTCTGGGCACCCTGGTCTGGTGCGAGGTCCTTCTGCCAGTGGCAGGGGGTTGGCACTGGGTGATCTCAGAGCTCCCTTGCACCCCAACCCAGTCAGTGATTCTATGGCATCAACATCTGCTGTATCACTGTTGCCCCGGGTTTAGAAAGTTACCTGACAACGTGGTGAGGCTCAAGTAGGCCACGTCCGCCAGCAGCTCCGTCTCTCTCCTCCATTCCAGCCACCGCCTGGCTCCTGTGGGACGGGAACAGGGACAGTTACTGGGTGTGAAATTCTTGCGGGCTCTCCCCACCGCGATGCCGCTGCGTTACCCGCGATCCCGTGCAGGGCAGAGCCGGCCGCGTCCCGCAGGGCTCCCCGGTACAGCTCGTCCTTCTGCCCGCAGCGAACCAGACGTGCCGGGCCGGCCTCCGCAGCCATCACCCTGGGCGTGACGCCATCACCCTGGGCGTGACGCCATCACGCAGCGACGCCTCGCGCAGGGGCGGGGCTGCCTCAGGGAGGTGGGGTCTGGTAAGGGCGGGAGCGGCCCGTTCGGCCTCAGGGCGGTGCAGGGTATAGGGCTACTCCCCGCGGAGAGGCTGAGGCAACGGAGGGGTTTAATCTGGAGGAGACTGAGGGGCGACTTCGTGTAACTTTAATTTCAGGTTTGAAACGTCCTTTAGCTAAGGATAAGTTAAAGTGTTTGTGCAGTTTGATGAAACTCCTTTCGGTGGGAGTAATAGAGATGTTTTCCAGCATTTTCCGGGCTGATGTTGGGGTACCTCACTTCAGAGAACGTGAAGGAGTTGAAAGTTGTGTATCTTTTTTCGTCTCAGTGCCGAGAAGCAGAAAAGCGACAAAGAGCCCTCAACGGGACATTGGGAGCCCTTCAGTATTGGGTTCCCTGTTACTAGCAGCAGCCTGTGCCATCAAAGTGCTAATCGAGCTGTGCCACAAGNCCTCTGTCTATACTTGTGGGGGCTGTCTTGATATCAAGCCCCAGACGGATGAGACTCCAGAGGAAGCTGAGCCTG
Organism: Rhinopomastus cyanomelas; assembly: GCA_013400115.1. Taxonomy (NCBI): domain Eukaryota; kingdom Metazoa; phylum Chordata; class Aves; order Bucerotiformes; family Rhinopomastidae; genus Rhinopomastus; species Rhinopomastus cyanomelas. Next base: position 28 of record VXBP01008308.1, on the reverse strand, counting down.
CCTTGGTTGATGAGGACTGGATGTACAC
>VXBP01008307.1:0-25202 GCA_013400115.1 Rhinopomastus cyanomelas | reverse complement strand
CAACCCCTAACATCCTATGATCCTATGATCCCATCAGGGCCCAATCATTAGGCATTGGAAAGGACCTCAAAAGATCATCTAGCCCAATTCCCCCACCACAGCAGGATCACCTAGACCAAGTTGCACAGGAACATATGCAGGTGGGTTTTAAGCCTCTCCAGAGAAGGAGACTTCACAACTCCCTTGGGCAGCCTGTTCCAGTGGTCTCTTGCCCTCACCGTGAGGAAGTTCCTTCTGATATTTATATGAAACCTCCTATGTTCCAGTTTACACCCATTGCCCCTTTTCTTATCACTAGATGACATTGAGAAGAGCCTGACTCCATCCTTCTGACACCCACATCATAGAATGCTTGTTTTCATCCAGATTCTACCTTGTTGCATGGTGAATATGGAGAAGGGCACTTAGTCAAACAAAGGACAGAGCCCTCACTGCTGCAGTCCCCACAGGGTCACACCATCCCTAAGGGATGTGTTCTTCAGCACAGCTCAAGTCTGTGTGAGCTGTGGAAAGTACTGGACCAGAAGTGAGCTGACGGCCATGCATCCTTTAAAAGGCAGAAGGGGAGGTAGCAGCAGCATAGGTGTGCTAAGTATTTGGGATACACAACTGAGGATAAAACATTAATTAATCTCTTGATGATCCTAGCCTGTTTCATCTGGATGTTGTTTCATTATCCATTTTCACTGTGAACGAGAGACAAGCAGTTGTGTTTGCATTAGCTATCTGTGCAACACTGGAAGGGACAAGAGTCTCTGCTTATGCCTTTCTCACAACATCCTGCATTCTGCAGTCTGAAGTATTGTAGGACATGGAGCGAGTCTGGAATATACTTGACATGGCTGAGATAAGACAGAGTTATTTTGGGACAAAGTTATGGTTTAATTTGTGTCATTTAATTTATTTAATGAAGTCAAGACGCTGAACTACCTAAACTAGATCTCAGAGTGCTCAGCAGGGTACTGGAGATGGCATAGTTACGTTACCAGGGACATGCAAACTGAAGAGACATTCACTCTCCGTTACTGCTCAGCTTTTGATAGCCAAGCCTGTTCATTTGGCTGTTTCTGCAGGACACTGAAATTTTGCTGTCGAGCACTTACTGTCTTTTCCATGACTGACTAGTTCTTATCACCAGGACTATTCACCCATGGTCCAAGCCACAATTGCAAAGCCATGAGCTTATGCTGAGACTCCTTTCATTTCTAGTTTAATGTGCTTCAAGCTTTGCTATTTTAGGTGCAGAATCACAGAAACAGAATCACAGGCTGGAAAAGCTCTCTGAGCTCATCCAGCCCAGCCCAGGACCTAACATCACCACAGTGGCCAGACCAGGGCACTGAAGGCCACTGCCAGTCTGTCCTTCAGCACCTCCAGAGATGGGGACTTCAGTGCTGCCCCGGGCAGTCCACTCCGGTGTCTGATAACCCTTTCTGCGAAGAAGGGCTTCCTAACATCCAACCTAACCCTCCTTTGGTGCAACATCATGCATTTGAACAATGATAACTTCAGTTCTACTTTTTTTTTAATGATTAAAGAATAAATCTGATCCACTTATTTCTGAGGATCCTAGACAGAAGTATGCAGTCAAATTCACTTTGATGTCAGTAAAGCTGCACTGGAAATGCGTTTTCCATCTCCAGTGGCATCTCATGCTTCAGTCATTGCTGTGGGATGGTCGATCAGTACTTTGGCTGCAAGTAGATGGTATTTGCCCTCCTGCATGTTAAAGCTGCCTTCCAAAACATCAATTCAAGGCAACTAGATCTGTGTGCAGACAGTTTGTCCTTAGCAGGCGAGAATAGTTTTAATCATTTTTCTGAAGTGTTTTTTTTACATTCTGTGAAAATTTTCAATTAGTGCCTGAATCTTTGAAAAGACCCTCAAAAGCGAGGGGTAATGGGTGTGAGCTGGAACATAGAAGGTTCCACAGAAATATGAGAAGGAACTTCTTCCCACTGAGGGTGACAGAGCACTGGAACAGGCTGCCCAGGGTGGTTGTGAAGACTCCTTCACTGGAGATGTTTAAGACTCGCCTGGATGTGTTCCTGTGTGACTTGGTCTAGGTGATCCTGCTGTGTCGGGGAGATTGAACTAGACAATCTTTCGAAGTCCCTTCCAATCCCTAATGGTTCTGTGATTCTATGATTCAATGAAAAGCATCACTGCTAGCAAACACCAAGAACCCAACAGGGTAACACTATGGGAGTTACACTTAATACAGAAACCCGTGACTAGCTTGGCTGGGGAGGATCTCGTATTCAGTTGCTCTGGGAATGGGGTTGCCACAGAGACACTCAAACATGCAGTAAGTCTTTTAAAATGGGTACTTTTCTCATTTCTCCTTGCTGCTGCAGATGCATCACCTGAGCCTTTTCCTCTAGTGAGCAATGAGCCCGTGGCTCATACAGCTCCATGAGTGAAGTTTGGATGTGCAGAGCGGTATCCACAGGTTTCAAGCAGGAAAAAAAGATGATTCTGGGACAGAAAGAGAGGGCTGCACATGCAGATGAAGCCTGACATATGTGTTTGTGAATAAGCCTAGTCTTTCCATGAGTGAGCACTGATATATTATAGAAATTCTTGCTTCATCCTATCTTGCAATGAGTATCCTGACTGCAAAAGAGCTTGGTGTTTTGGTACAGGTGCTACTTTAAGCAAGCGCAGACACAGTGTTTAAGAGCAAAATTAAATGCTCCTTAGCAACAGAACATATTAATGCTAAATGCTAAAATTTGTATGAAACTGGTATAAATTAGCCAATATTAGACTGTGCAGTCACCCTTTCCTTTAATTTCTGTTGCTATGATGTTACAGTAGAAGTGCTTCAGGCCATGCGCACAACGTGAAGCCTCTTCTGTAAATTCATGTTAGGTGACAGTGTTTTTAACAAGTGACAGTTCTAAATATAGCCCGATGAGTAAAGAGACATTGCCCTGAGGTTGGGCTTATCACACTACCACGGCGCCTTCTTTTCTCCCTCCTCTTCTCTCCCGCAAGTTCAAATACCAAAAATAAAAAGTACACAAAGGGAAGGAGATGTCTCTGGGGGCTTCTCTCCCTCATTGCTATGAAGAAGGATGTGTGAGGATGACATGCATTTGTTCCTGGTTATTTTTGCTCACATCCGTGTGCATCTTTCAAAGCATGATTGGGAATGAAGTTTGCTCGTGAACAGGGGATCAGACATCACAGTCACGGTGTCCAAGCGGTTCCCGGGCACATAGCGGGGCGATGAGGGGAACACACAGTGGGTACCAACACGCGTCATGCAAAACGGGCTTTAAAAGAGGATGGTGTCTCCTATAAAGATCTACAGAAAGGATGTCTCCAACACTGCAGTCTATTTCCGCTTGGCAAAAGAGAACAGCACTCACAGCGTTTTGGGTGGCAGAGAATTTTTAAGACAAAGCACGCTGGTACTTCGTGATTTGAGAGGAAAGTCTTGTAAGAGGGAAAAAGAGAACAAATATGTTTAGTAAATCGAGTTTTACAGTTCTTTTTCTGTAGGAAATTGCGGTTTAAAATGACGGATGTGTCTAGTCCAAGCAGAAACAACATTCCGTATCAACAACACGGCAAAGAAGTGTCACGTTATTGGCAAAGACACGAGAGCTTCTTTTCACATCAAGAATTTATGACCTCGCTTAAAAAGGGCTACTGCTTCATAAAGTTCCAAGGAAGGGCTGCTTTTGCCGGCTGCTGTGTGGAGGTGCGAGAATGTCTGACAGAACATCCCGAGTAAGATCTGCTGGCTCATGCACAGGCTCCCAGTTTTCCAGGTTGGCAAAATAACAACCACACTGTGGTTAATCTCAAGAGGGGTGTCTGTGTGCTCTGGCACATGACTTGGACAGCCACATTTAAAGACTATTTCCTGTTTGACTGTATTTCAGCATGCAGCTATAATCCTCTACAGAGGCTGTGTGAGAAGCCAGATTTTAATGAAAAGGAACAAAAACTCACTTTGTACATTCATGAGTGTGAAAATATCGTGCAAGTGGGCATCCACCAGTCTGCCTTCTAACCATATGTGGTCATCCTCCCACTCTGCTCTGCCCTGGTGAGACCACGTCTGGAGTATTGTGTCCAGTTCTGGGCCTCTAAGATCAAGAAGGACATGGACTGCTGGAGAGAGTCCAGTGCAAAGCCATGAAGATGATGAAGGGAGTAGAACATCTCCCTGATGAATCTCTTTATCTTGGAGAAGAGGAGACTGAGGGGTGACCTTATTAATGTCTATAAATATATGAAGGGTGGGAGTCAGGAGGAAGAAGTCAGGCTCTTCCCAGTGTCATCTAGCATCTAGTGATAGGACAAGGGGCAATGGGTGTGAGCTGGAACATAGGAGGTTCCAGACATAGATCATAGACTCATAGAATCATAGGTTCATTAAGGATGGGAAGGGACTTTGAAAGATCATCTAGTCCAATCCCCCCACCAGAGCAGGACCACCTAGACCAAGTCACGCAGCAACATATTCAGGCAGGTTTCAAACTTCTCCAGAGAAATAGACCACAACTCCCCATGGCAGCTGTTCCAATGCTCTGTCACCCTCACTGTGAAGAAGTTCCTTCTGATATTTATGTGGAACCTCCTATGTCTCACTAGTGCAGAGTAGAGGGGGAGAAGAACCCCCATCTGCTGCACACCAGGATGTTATTGGCCCTCTTGGCCACAAAAGCATATTGCTGGCTCACAGTCATCCTGCTGTGCACCAGGACACCCACGTCCCTTTCTCCTACAATGGTCTTCAACAGTTCAGTCCCCAACCTATCCTGGTACCTGGGGTTATTCTTGCCCACATGCAAGACTGTGTTGGGGATGTTTGTTTTCATCACAAGCTTCTGCAGAACCCCAGAAGGATTGGGTGCTCAGGGCCACAGCCGGGCTGTCCTTCAACACCTCCGTGGATGAGGACTCCACCAGTGCCCTGGGCAGTCCAGTCCAGGCTCTGATCTCCCTTTCCCTGAGGAAGGGCTTCCTAACATCCAACCTAACCCTCCCCTGGCAGCTTCAGGCCCTGCCCTCTCATCTTGGTGCTGGCTGCCTGGGAGAAGAGCCTGACCCACAGCTGACTACAACCTCCCTTCAGGGAGCTGGAGAGACAGAGGTCACCACCTCAATCTCTTCTTCTTCAGGCTAAACACCCCCAGATCTTTCAGCCTCTCCTCAGCAGACTTTCCCCTCCAGTCCCTTTCCTAGCCTCGTTGCTCCTCTGCGCCCTCCTCTATCTCTTCAAGTCAGTGGCCCAGTACTGCCCCCAGTACTGGAGGGGAGGCCTCCCCAGTGCCCAGGACAGGAGCAGAACTTCTTCACCATGAGGGTGATGGAGCACTGTAAGGGGCTGCCCAGGGGATTGTGGAGTTTCCTTCTCTGGAGACATTTAAAACCTACTTGAGTATGTTCCTATGTGACTTGGTCTAGGAGATCACAGTATCACAGTATTACCAAGGTTGGAAGAGACCTCATAGATCATCAAGTCCAACCTGTCACCACAGAGCTCATGGCTAGACCTGTTGCAGTGGGATTGGAATGGATGATCTTTCAAGATCCCTTCTAATCCCTAATGTTCCATGATCTGTGTTTGTGGAGCTCAGCGATGATGCCAGAAGTAGTAGTAATGATCAACTGTTACTAATTCAGGAGCTGTCAAAGCACATTTTTTATTAAGCACCCATAGGAGCCTCCTGAGCTGCATGAGAGGCTCCAAGGCTAGGGGAGGTTTAGGCTGCATGTTAGGAAGGATTTCCACACTGAAGGGGTCGCTAGGACAGTGGTGGACTCAGTGGATGGGTTCAAGCTAAAAGAGGGGTGATTTAGATGAGATCTGGGGGAGACATTCTGCCCTCTGAGGGTGCTGAGGCACTGGAACTGGTTGCTCAGGGAGGTTGGGGCTGCTCCATCCCTGGAAGTGTTCAAGGCCAGGTTGGGTTGGGCTCTGGGCAATCTGGTCTGGTGGTAATGGCCCATTACCGCCTCCACCAGCCCCAGGCTGAGGGGAGTGCTGGGCTGCGGCAGCGAGACCTTCCAGTCCTCCCATAGCGCCCATGCTGCCTGCCCACCCCCTCCTCACTGGGGAGTCCCCAGTCACCCTCAGGCTCTGCTGGTTGAACACTGCTCAAGTGGTCTACGTACCCTGTGGCTAGGCCGGCCCAGCCATGACCCCATGAGTTTCCCCTGGCCAGGTGTGCAGGGAGCCCAGGGGTTCCAGCAGGGGGTTGCAAATTCAAAACGATTGTCCGAGGTGGGAGCTGGTGGGACCAAGTCCTGAGACACCCCAAGGCGGGCTGTCTGGGAGCTGTTGGGATATCACTGCGTCCTTCGGAGTGCAGGTGGGAACACAGCAGCCAAAGCACAGCCATCGCACTGCTAAATGGGAGAGAGAATGGAGGAGCTCGAGGGTTCAGTGAACTCAACCCTTCGAGATCCATGAGACTGCTCGATTCAAACCCTCTACAAAACCCCAGCCCCGAGGTAGCAGGATGAGTCCTTGCGAAAATACAGCTTGTAGCAGAACATTTCGCACCGCTCGATGGGTTTTACTGGTCCTTCTCCTTCTAAGTGGTACCCCGCAACGCTTCATTCCCCGTGTTTTCTCTACAAAGTCTGGCTCCGCCCCTCCCTCTGGTGACAGGTGACTCTGTGACGTGTTGGTTTGCGTTGTGCAACTCATCTCAGGTTATGCAACGAGCCGTGACATGACTAATGCAGCCCAACATGAGTCACCTGTCGTGACAGCTTTGTGCTCTCGAAAAGCGACTCCTTGCCCTCCCTCCAGAGCTTCTTCCCCCCCACTCTTTCGTAAAAATGCGGTTCTGTCCAACATGTTGTTAATTGTTTTAGACTCGTGCAACAAACTTGTAAGTGGGCAGATAGGCTCCGGATGACTAAACGTTTCCAAGCATGGGGAGCTTCCACCGCTCACGGTGAAGGGAGGTGGTTCTGCATCTGCTGCAGCACTGTCGCACTGTGCCCAAAGCAAACGTCGCCAACAGAGCAGGAATTGCAAGTGACAGGTCAGGATCTAAAGGTGAAGGGCGCCAATCAGAGCTCATTTGTCCCAGGGAATCGTACATAACATTACCCTGAATTATTGTGACTGTGGCTGTGGTGTTAAACCTACGGCCATGTAAGTGCTCAGCAGAGACGTGAACAGAGCAGGGACACAAATGCAGATTTGTACCTGTTTTTCTTTTAGGAGAGACATTGAGACACCCTCAGCCATTCCTTGCTTGTTGTGAGCAAGGATGCGCTCCTGTGCAGCTTGGGCTGGGTGATCTTGCTGTGGCAGGGGGATTGGACTAGATGATCTTTCGAAGTCCCCTCCAACCCCTAATGTTCTGTGATTCTGTGAAGCAACCGCTTGCAATGCCTGAAGCAAAAGAAGAGGAGAAGTGCTGTTCCTCAGAGGAAGGCGACTCGTGTTTGCGAGTTAACTCGTTCCTTTTTTACGTTCTTAACATGGTTTAGTTTCAGTGGTGTTTCTCACTAGGAAATTGGACGAGATGATCTTTTGAGGTCCCTTCTGATCCCTAATGATTCTATGAAATCAGGAAGTGGCTGTGAGGTCTTTCACGACCTCTTACCCCCTCGCATAAAACCAGGCCTCATTTGCAGTGATGCATAGAGGGGATTTCCCCCCCTTAAAGCACACATCTTTATATCATAACTGATTATGTTCTTGGGGTTTTTCGGTTGAGAGGTTGGTATAATGAAGAAGAAGCTTATGTCACTGTGGGCTTCTCAGGTTACACAGAAAAAGACAGAGTGCACATCCACGGGGCTTATTCAGAAGCCAAAGTACAACCGCAGGAACTGATGCCCTTCCTCTAAATAGTGTATGAAAACCCAACTAGGTTCTGACAAAGACCTGCTGAAATCAGTTCAGCTATTCTCCAGCAGGTGTTGAACTGGCAGCAACAATTTTGTTGGCTGTACAGGAAGCACAAGAGAGAGTGCTAACAGGTTTTTATCAGGCGCTTACTAATTTTCCGTATCATACCAGTCCTGCTCTTTCAGGAAAATGCCACGTCTACCTTCCAGGAAGGCTCAGCATTTAACTATGGAACTACTCCAATGAAAAGACAGATAAAAATACCCAAACTAACTTATTTATTTACATGCAACAGTGAAATGTTTACTAATGGCTCCTGCAGGCTCCCCCTGACTCCAGCACGCACTTGTCACTGAAGAAAACCGTGGTGGTGTTAATTAAGATCTAATAATCCACACTCATTTCCCGTGGAAGAAGCAAGAGTAACAAGAGGAAGGGTTTGATCTCTGTAAGGGAATACTTGGTGGAGGTGATAGGATGTTTGAGGAAGTTCTGATGGTAGGACTTGTGAACTTCTCCCCATTTGGGGTTCTGCAGTGATCAGAAGCAGTGATGGCTCTGTGTCCCGCATCCTTAAGCCTTTGGGATGGATTAAGTCTGAGTGCTGGAGATCTCGGTGCATGAAGCTTTGCCACAGGATGTAAAGCAGCGGTTCCATCGCTGGCAAGAAGTTTCACCTATTGTGGGGAATAACTGTGGTAGGGTAAAGACCACTCAGACCTGCTGAATCCCCTTTCTTCACTGGGTGTTAGGACTGGGGAAGACAGCAATGCTAAGGGCAGCCTGAAAGGAAACAAAAGCTGTTGATATGCTTTTGTTAGTAATTTCTTCTGCTAAACAGTAAACGGGTAACCTTTAGATAAAATACACACTGCTGACATTACTGAACCCTGTGAACAAAGCCTTCAATGCTGCATTATGTTCTGAAATGCTAAAACCTGGGATGGAAAGCGCAAATACTGAAGGACCGAGGCTTTTTTTGTGGAACAGCTTCATTTCTGTTCATGTGAGCCTTCCTGTGTTAGTAAGACTAACCTACAAGCCTTTTGTTTGCACCTCAGCAGATATAACCGACATCTATCGTCTGGTACCTTGGCTTGTGCTTAGATGATGTGTGTTAAGCAGAACAGGCTCACCTTAACTGATCTGAAGGAGCTGTAGACAGTAGCATAGCAGGCGTTTACATGATATTTGGTGTCGCTGCCCTTTGGTGATACACGTACTACACAGCGAGTGCTTTCCAACAGCAGCAGGATTGCATCTCCTCCCCCTCTACTCTGACCTGGTAAGGCTGCACCTGGAATACCGTGTCCAGCTCCGAGCCCCTCAGTTTCATAAGAGGAAATGGAAAGATCCCAACAGAGAGCTACATAGACGGTGGAGTGGAGCATCCCCCTGATGCTCCCCTTTCCTCATCTCAAGTCCTTTCCTCCACCTCAAGTCTGTTCATTTGGGAGAAGAGGATGCTGAAAGATGACCTCATTAATGTCTATAAAAATGGAAAGGATGGTTGTCAGGAGAATGGAGCCAGGATCTGCTCAGTGGTATCCTGTGACAGGACAAGGCAATGGGTACAAGCTGGAACAGAGGAGGTTCCACATAAACATGAGGAAAAACTTCTTCACTGTGAGGATGACAGAGCCCTGGAGCAGGCTGTCCAGAGAGGTTGTGGAGTCTCCTCTTCTGGAGACTTTCAAAGCCCACCTGGATGCAGCCCTGTGTGACCTGCTGTAGGTGATATTGCTCAGTCAAGGAGGGTTGGACTGGATATTCTCTTGAGGTCACTTCCTACCCCCGACTTTCTGTGATCCTGTGAATCCTTTGCTAACCCTCACGAAGTCTCTATCTATGTGCTGTTATAACATGGAAAGCGTGGTCTGGTCATTTGATTAGAAACCCAGCTGCTTCCCCGGCACTGGGACGTAAATTGTGTGGAGAGAAAGTTGTCTGCATGGATGCGCGTGGCCTTGGTTACTCTCCTCTGGAGTCTTGTAGGACTTCGTGGATGCTGTTAACTGTAGAGTAGTTACGTGCACATTATTTTGTTCTTAAAGTAAAAGTCTGTAAAGTACTCACAAGGCCGAAGTCAGAAATGGATAAACATCTGTGCCTTCCCCCAGCTGTACACAAAGGCTTTGGGTTTGCATGGAAGTATGGTCCACAGTTTCTGGAAACTGGCTGCTGCCAGAAACAGGGCACTGGAGGGACTAGATGGACCTCTTGTCTCTGCAAAAATAATGTCACTTTTATTGCAATAAAACAGGGTACAGAAGAACAGGTCCCAGAACACTACTTGCATGTTTGGGCGAGTGTCTTTGAAAGATGAAGGCAGAAGTGTTTTCATCATGAAAAATGTGGTCACTTTAACATGAAGTCGCTGACTAGGGTCTTGTGCTCTGAGGCAGCCACTGTTTCTGGAGAAGGAAATTGGACACAGGGAATCCTGTCTCTTTACAGCTGCCTTTAAACTGGAAAATGGATTTTCTTTCCTGGAAGCTGGGTGTGAATGGAGAATACCCACAGGTACCCAGCCATTGCTGGAAGATGAGAGTGTTTCCTGGGCTTCACAGAGCAGCCAGAGGCAGACTCCGATCCTGTGAGAATGCAGCTTCTCAGCTGCACCCTTGCGCCTGAGCAGAGAGAAGAGGCACTTCAGCGCTGACTTCTGCAGCCTAGAGAAAAGTGTGAGACACCAGTTCATGCACAGGTATTGCAGAGCTGTGGGCAGAAATCCTCTTTAGCTGATTTAGAGTTCTACCAGCAAACTGCATCATTCCTTGAATGCATCTCTGTCTTCCGTGTTGTGCCATAGCGTGGAGAAAACAGCATGATCAATGCCTGCAGTGACCTGCACTCAGGATGGCTAGAAAGAACATTGTTCTGGCTGAGTGGAAAAGACAGTGACTACAGTGCAGGTGAGGCAGGAGCCTTTTTCCTAGATCTGTTTTCTAAGGGTACTCAGGGACCATAATCTTAGGAATCCTTCTGTTAGCAGAGGGAACAACTGTACCCTTTGCCCGTAGGAAGGTGCGTGGGCAGCAAGGTAGCTCTTTGAACAGGATCCCAGAGCTCTGCCTGGCATCCCACTGGCCCCCAGCCCCACCCAGAACTGCCTGCCCGGTGGGAACTCACTGCTGACCCCTGCCTTGGAGGCAGGAGAGGGGCCCGAGCCCCTCATAAAACAGAGTAAAAATTCACTTCTGGCAATAAGTGAGGAGGATAAGAGGAGCTCTGGGATCCTGAAGGAAATTTCTATGAGCAGCATTTCCTCAAGTCAATCTGGCCAAGACTCTGGTTGGAGGTTCCAGCTATCAAGTAGCTTCACTTTTCTGTCACAGGGAAGCTTTTTTTTTGGGACATGGGATGGGGGAGCATGTACCTGATGGGTTCAGCACAGTCTGTGGCATTGTCTATAGATATTTGAGGGGTGGGTGTCAGGAGGATGGAGCCAGGCTCTTCTCAGTGTCATCTAGTGATAGGGTGGGGGGCAATGGAACACAGGAGGTTCCACGTAAATGTGAGAAGGAACTTCTTCCCAGTGAGGGTGACAGAGCACTGGAACAGGTTGCCCAGGGAGGTTGTGGAGTCTCCTTCACTGGCGATGTTTAAGACCCACTTGGATGTGTTCCTGTGTGACTTGGTCTAGGTGATCCTGCTGTGTCAGGGGGATTGGACTAGATGATCTTTCGAGGTCCCTTCCACTCCCTAATGACTCTATGGTTCTATGATTCTATGAGAAGAGACTCTTGCATGCAATGTGTCTGTAGGCACAAAGGAGCTATCATGAGTTGGACTGCTGTGCCCATGGTGGCAGAAACCCCACAACACCTATGGGCTGGCTGAATCTTCCGTCGTCTGCCTGAAGTGTCAGTACGTCGACGTTTTGGCCTGCTCTTCACTTTTCACTGGTGTCATTCATATTGTGTGAAGGGAAGAAGAGGAGTAGAAATGCTGGACAAGAAAGTTAAAAATGCTCACCAGAAATCAGTGGGAAGGAGTGAGAAGGGTTGCCATGACTACCTGCAGCATTGTGCTGCTGAAGAATTGCTTCACACGTTTGACACACTTGCGGTTTCTGCAGTGATTATCATGTCGTTTCTTTCTTCTCGGCTGAACCTGTGCATTTGTAGATCCAACATCACAGAGGGACACTGTTCTGGTATAAAAGCCATTTTGCTTTGATAGCTGTGACAAAACACAGGGCTTTAATAATTATAGTCTAAATTCTCCACAAGCTTATGTGATGAACATGCAGGGTAGTTTCTGACACTGGAAGAGCTCCTTTCTGATGCTTTCTTTTCATACAAGTTCCAGCAGGACGTATATCAGTCCTGTGTGATCTTAAAGAAGAAGATGTTTGGGTTTGGGTTTGGCTTTGTAAGTTTAGAAGTTAATCCTTTGAAGTGTGGAGAACATAAAGTGTGAGAAAAAGAAAAGGGACTTCTGAGACTGACAGCGTTCAGGAGGTAAAGAGGAGAATGAGAACACTGAGAATTTAATTCCCTTCCCGTTGAAACGATACCTCTGCATCTTTGAAATCCAAACAACTGTGCACTTCAAAAGAACCCAACGAACCCACAAATCCAAAACCCAACAGAAAAAGCTTTATTGCTGAGTTTCAGTAAGATTGAGCTCTTGTAGTTCCAAAATCTCCTAAATATAACCTATGCTAAATGGAAGTGCTAAACTTCCAAAGAAGTTGTTAATGTTATCAGCAAATAAGAAAAAAATTAACCTGTCTTACACTGAATTTCTTTATAGCATCCTGCTTGGGCCACTTAATTACAGGAATAATTATTCATACATCCCTTAGTCTTGACCACCAGCATGGAAGACCTCTTGAGGTTTTTAGAGACAGAAGTAAGCCTACAGGTCGAGGGGCAGTGGTTCGCCTGTGAACACAGACTAGAGATCTGATCTCTAAAGTCTGAAACTCCAGAGTGCCTCGTGGGCATAGTTGTACGCTGCTACTATGGACCATTGGGCTAATAGGGGAGGTGACTGTCTTTATAAAATCATTAGCAGTTAATTCTGAGGTTCAGCTTTACTCGTGGAAAGTTTATTTATCCCATTAAGGAAAAACAAATAAGGAGCTGGGCAGGTTGAGTTTGGAGAAGGTATTGAAGTTTTTTGTTGTTGTGGGTCTGGTTGGACTGGGTGATCTGGGAGGTCCTTTCCAGCCAGGATTATGCTGTGATTCTGTGCTGAATTCTGCCCCTGATATTTTCCACTAGCTCCATGCATAGGAGTTGTTTGAGCATAGCTGTCCTTGATCTCAGCTACAAACCTGTTCCTTATTTTACATCAGCTCCACGTAAAACAAGCAGCACAAGGGCTGGAAGGTTGCATCAGAAGTGGGCAATATTCTTCTGGTACTGAAGCAGCACTTTTTATTTGGATTCTTTGGCTTATTCAGAACTCTTACATATGCAACTGGCTTCACATTGAGGAGTCAGTCTGATTTCCTTTTCCTTGTAGTCTTGCATCTCCTCCGCAATGCAGTGCAGTTATTTACTGGCCCCATATACGTAGAAGTGACCGTATATTAGCTGCCTCTACTGCCTAATTGTTCCTCTTAGCTGTTGTTAACTGAATGAATCCTTTACTGGGCTTTGTGTTGCGATCTTCAACACCGTATGGTATTTACTTTAGTAAATGAAGGATCAATATGTGTAATGGACTAATGAGTCTGATGGATGAACATATAAGTAACTCATCTGTCTCGTTACTCTGATCATCTGCAGAGACCATAATGTTTTCCTTCTAGTTCAAGTAGCTGCAGTTTGATGGTAGACATTCTGTTGGCTTACACAAATTGAATCCTTGAGCTCTGTTCTTAGTTAATTCCCAGAAGAAGACATAGCATTCTGCTTCCCTCGGCAGGACTGAAGCAAACGAGGTGACCAGACACTGTGCGTACCCATCCGGTGAGCTCAGCGCTCAGCGAGGCCATCCTTGCTTGTTTACTGCATCCTGTTGACAACTGCTCTCCTGGAAGCAGAGTCCAGGCTTCCTTTCCTTATGTTAGCTGGGGTTCTAGATTTCAGTCAGGTCCTCAATAACCAATGAGCCTTTTCTTTAGCTCTTGAGCTGTCAGTTACGGTTCTGAGAAGCAGTTAGTGGACTTCAAGAATGTAGAGCTAACATGACATGAACTTTCATACGATCTGGGTATGTGTTGCCCCTAAGTTTGTGGCTCTCAGAATTACTAGTTTGGCTTTCTGTTATTTGATATAATCCAAAAAATGTACGATTTCAGATCATAGAATCATAGAATCATTAGGGATTGGAAGGGACCTCGAAAGGTCATCTAGTCCAATCCCCCTGACAGATGTAGATGTTTTGGAAGTAGTTATTTGTAAAAGCATTCCTTCGCTCAGAGCTCTTCTTGCTGAGCTTCAAGGCAGGTGAAAGGTTTTTAAGCGCTTGGTCCTTATGTAAGAATTTTCCCTCAATTATTCTTAGAATAGATAAAGAGATTTCTTTCAGTGACATGAGATGGAAGTATCACGGAATTATCTAAGAAGAGGAAATGCTTTAGGTTTGTGCTAAATTGGAAATATACAACTGTGGAACTAACCAATACTGTTGAAGTAGGGTTTGCAGAGACCTGTTCCCAGCCTGTTTTTTTGAAGGTAACGTTAATATAGAGGTTGAGAAATGCTTGAAACTCACTGCTTTTGCTACTCAGAAACTTATGAGAGAAGAATGTAATTGTATGTGACCAGGTAGCCTTTGCTTTTCTTTCAGGTAGGCCTTCATATTTATCGCTTCCTGCTGAAATGGCATCATTTGTGCTCTTCTCCAGCACAAAGACAAAGCTCACCTGGTTTTATCTCTGGCAAACTGTTTCACAGGATTTTTAATAGGGGATTCCACATAAATTAGAGAAGGAACTTCTTCACAGTGAGGGTGACAGAGCACTGGGACAGGCTGCCCAGGGAGGTTGTGGAGTCTCGTTCACTGGAGATGTTTAAAACCCGCCTGGATGTGCTTCATGTGTGATTCAGTCTAGGTGATCCTGCTGTGTCAGAGGGATTGGACTGGATGATCTTTCCAGGTCCCTTCCAGTCCCTAATGATTCTGTGATTCTATGCAGATGTGGCTGGACAAGACTCTGAATGGATGTTTGAGATGCTTCAGTGACAGGTGCAGTGTAGCTGCATGGAAATAGATGAAATAATGGATAATGAAAGCTGTGCTGCGGACTTTGCAAGAAACAAATCTGCTTGAGCTGTCGTTGTAAAGCTGCTGTACCGTTGTGAGCACAAACATACTTGACCTAAGGACGTTGTCAGTTACCTAGAATATTTCTCCTGAGAGCCGTTAGGTAGAAGTTTTATTATTTTATATATTATTTGTTATACTTAAAGAAGCTTGGATTTCCAGTATGAAATACAAGATGGATTCATCAGTGCTGGAAAACAGATGTTGATGCTTGCCAGAATGCAGCTTGAACTCTGTTAGCTGCTAGAATCACAGAACATTAGGGATTGGAAGGGATCTTGAAAGATCATCTATTCCAATCTCACTGCCACAGCAGGATCTGCTAGATCAAGTTGTGCAGGACATGTCCAAAGCCTGATCTCATTGTGTGATAGGGTGACCTGCTTAGTGGATGAGAGAAAGCCTGTCGATGTAGTCTATCTGGACTTCAGTAAGGCCTTTGACAGTGTCCCCCACAACATCCTCATGAATAAGCTGGCTGCCAATGGCTTGGACAGTCATGTACTCTGCCGGGCAGAAGACTGGCTGGATGGCTGAGCCCAGAGAGTTGTGGTCAATGAAGCTAAATCCAGTTGGAGGCCAGTCATGAGTGGTGTCCCCCAGGGCTCAGTGCTGGGGCCACTCCTGTTCAACATCTTCATCAATGATCTTGGTGAGGCAATTGAGTGCACCCTCAGTAAGTTTGCAGATGACACCAAGTTGGAAGGGAGTGTCAATGTGCTGGAGGGTAGTGAGGCTGTTCAGAGACACCTTGACACACTGCGTCCATGGGCTGAGGAGAACTGTCTGGGTTTCAATAGAGCCAAATGTTGGGTCCTGCACTTTGGCCACAACAACCCCCCGCAACACTACCGGCTGGGACCAGAGTGGCTGGAAAGCAGTCTGGGAGAAAAGGACCTGGGGGCTTCTAACTTACAGGCGGCTGAATATGAGCCAGCAGTGTGCCCAGGTGGCCAAGAAGGCCAATGGCGTCCTGGCCTGGATTAGAAACTGTGTCCAGCAGGAGTAGAGAGGTGATTGTCCCCCTGTACTCAGCACTGGAGAGGCAGGACCTTGAGTACTGTGTCCAGTTTTGGGCACTTCAGTACAAGAGAGACATCGAGGTGCTGGAGCGAGTGCAGAGGAGGGCAGTGAAACTGGTGAAGGGCCTGGAGAATGAATCTTATGAGCACAGATTGAGAGAGTTGGAGCTGTTTAGTCTGAGGAAGAGGAGGCTAAGGCGAGACCTCATTGCTCTCTGCAATTATCTGAAAGGACATTGTAGAGATGTCGGTGCTGGTCTCTTCTCACAAGTGATTAGCGACAGAGCCAGAGGGAATGGTTTCATGCTCCAACAGGGTAGGTTTAGATTGGACATCAGGAAAAAGTTCTTCATGGAAAGAGTGGTCAGGCACTAGTATGGGCTGCCTGGGGTGGTGGCTGAGTCACTATTCCCGGATTAATTCATGCTTAGATGCTTAATTAATGCTTAGATGTAGTGTTGGGGGATCTGGTTTAGGGGTGAACTTGTAGAGTAGGATTGATGTTTGGACTCAATAATCCCAAGGGTCTTTTCCAACCTGAATGATTCTTTGATTTTATGATTCTATGTCCAGGTGGGTTTTAAACCTGGAGTTTCTCCAGAGGAGACTCCACAATCTGAAATGTAAGTAGCTTCTGTGGTGTTTGAGCAGAAATTAGTTTTTCCTCTTAACACATAAATTAGTGCTCTCAGGAATCTTTCCTTAGAATAATTGGCAAAGCCCTGATTAATATTCATTCATAAAGGTGTCACATTTTCCTTCATCCATTTATTAACTTCTTACGATGTTAAACAATCTTATTTCCATTGGAAACCTATAATGGGAGCAGAAAGCACCATGATTACCTTAATGAAAGTACACTTTGCTCCTTGTGCACAAGTGTGTGCCGACATACACATACGTGTTCACACCAGAGACATCCACAAGCTTCTGTATCAGCTCAGGAGTCAGGCACTCACGAAAGGAAATTCCCTTTAGTGCACGTAATTTGCTCTAATCTTTTTGGCTGATGCCCAGCTGTCCTTGGAGGTTTTCAAGACCTGAGTGAACAAGCACTGAGAAACCTGGCCTGGTGTCATAGGAGGAGGTTGGGCTTCTGAGATCTCCTCCAGCTTCAATTTCCTTGGGCTTCCATGATTCTGCCAATGGTGCACTGTGCAGAGAGGATTCATTCTGTCTGTTCCAAACACCAGTAGATGGAATGGTCTGTGAATGTATATGAACTAGCAGGGCATTTAGTAAGCAAACACGCGTATTCACGAGCTGCAGAACACAGAAAATAGATGCAGGGAGTCTCTCATAGTTGTGGAAAATGCTCGCACATTCACTTTCTTATTTTTAGCCTAAACAGTGCAGCCTGGAGATGCTCTTTGCTGCAGATTTTGCCACCATTGTGATAGCGTTCAGCTTCATTTTGATCTAATCCACTGCCTGAAGCAGCAGAGGGTAATTTGGGAGCTGAAAAAGGGAATTCACATCACATGCTGTTGGTACCAGGGATGTGCCTGCCATTAGCTGTTCTGAGGGGAAAAATCAGTTTTGTGAGGGGAGATAATAAAAAAAAGGGTGCTGTTCCCACTGAATTTTTGACTGTTTAATATGTTCAGTGGCTTAGGATATATCTCTGTATTCTCAGGTGTTCAGCAAAGCTGTATTAGTGAGAAAGGTGAATCATGTTTTAGGAACAGAAAACATTATCAGAATTGATGAGGTCGGGCTGTATATCATGCGATAAGGCTGGAGTTCTCTCTTGGTGAGCACAAGACGACAGAGTTAGAATATTTTGTCTTAATTTAGATACTTTTCCTTCCCTTAGTATGTTTCTTGAAGTAGTCTCAGCCCCTGATTCTACTGACCTGGTAGATTGTGTGATGTCTTAAGCATTTGATACACAGACCGTACAAACTAGATTGAACTTCTTGCACTGAATTTCTCGGATGAAAAAGCACAGCCTTTGTAAGCCACGTCTCCTTCTCTTTCCACCCCCATGATAATGTTCAGAGTTTCAATTTACTCCAACTCACTGCTTGAAACACAGAACACTTGCTATTATATAAGACTTTTCAGCTTGATGTGACTTTTCTGTTCCATTTTATCATAATAACTTCCACTGCTTCTAGATTATCTTCTGTTGGCAGTAACAGCAGGTCAGGACAACAGCAGGATGGGGTCCCTCTGTGCTCTTGCAGGAGCGTTTGTAGCAGAGGATATGGAGCCTCGAAGCACAACATTTTCAAGAAGAATTTGGTAGCTCTCAAGACCCATAAATAAAACTATCTCCACGTGCTTTTAAGTGGCTCTCTTTGTGCTGATTTTTAAGAAGGGATGGCTGTGACCACACAGACGTGAAGGTTATATTGAGACTTCTGTAAATGTCTGTGCACAGGGCTTTGTTTGAATCACACAGAATCACACAGAATCATCACGGCTGGAAAGGACCTCTAGGGTCATCGAGTCCAACCTTTTCTCCTAGCATCTAACCCCTAGACCACATCCATAAGTGCCACGTCCACTCTTTCCTTAAGCACCTCCAGGGATGGTGACACCACCACCTCCCTGGGCAATCCATTCCTGTACCTAAGCACCCTCTCAGTAAAGAATTTCTTTGTAACATCCAATCTAAACCTCCCCTGACACAACTTGAGGCCATTTCCCCTCGTCCTATCATCACTAATTGGAGAGAAGAGACCAACACCAGCCTTGCTACAACCTCCTTTAAGGTACTTGTAGAGGGCAATAAGGTCCCCTCTCAGTCTTCTCTTCTCCAGACTAAACAACCCCAGCTCCCTCAGTCTCTCCTCATAGGGCATGCCCTCCAGCCCCTTCACCAACTTGGTTGCCCTTCTTTGGACTGGTTCCAGCACCTCAATGTCCTTCCTGTACTGTGGTGACCAAAAGTGGACACAGTACTCGAGGTGCGGTCTCACAAGTGCCGAGTACAGGGGCACAATCACCTTCCTAAGAGGCAGCTGAATAATGGGTGTTGATGTAGACACAGCTAAAGGTTACTTGTGGATGTGTATTCTTTTAGGTGTCAGAAGTGACTTGCTTTCACACCAAAGCATGGATTCAAGAACCAGCCCAGCTGCAAGATGATGAGTTCAAACTTTCTGTGTGAATAATGAACTGTTGTTTTATTTCTGTAGACGGTGGTTTTTTATTTCTGCAGCTCATACACACTAAAATGCTGTGCTCAAACGCTGTTCTTATGCCCTGTTGGACTGACATCCAAGCCTTTTCTCCACTCAGGTGCAGACGTGGCTGTGGCTGACAGTGATCCTGGAAACGACCCTTTGGCAGCTGCCAGCCTGAAGGTGTAGAGCAGAACACATGGACTCTCAGTCTTAGAGATCCTCTTCTCCAGAGTGCACGTGATGTACAAAATAGAACATAAAATGAAGCAGAATCCTGAGGTTTGCCACAGGAGGGCCCTAAGACTAGTGGCTTTTAGCCATCCTTGAAAAAGGGCCTCTTCAGTTCTCCCCTGTGGTTCTCCCACCAGCCACAACAGCGGAGCTGAGGCAGCAGCTACACTATAATTAACTCCATCGTCTGTACTTGCACTTTCTGTCCCCACTGAGGAACAGAAGGAGTCACAGAACATGCAAGAAGAGCTACTGCTGCTGCTGCACACAGGATTAAACTTAGTTGTTTTAAAAATGAAAAGATCTTTGGAATATGTTAATTTTTTAGAAAAAAGAAAGATAAAAAGTAGAAAGAGGCAGTCTAGGAAAACAGTCTTTTCTCCTCTTTTTTCTTCAGATGGAATATGTTAACCTCCTTTATCAGAATCACCTTAGATATGGGATTGCTTGGAAAACGTGACGTTGTGACGGCAGTAGTGCATTTGTTACTTCTTCCCCTTTCCCATTCATCTGCTTATCTACGTCTTCCTGATGCTCCATTGCAGAGGTAAGCAGGTTGGCTTCCTGCTCCTCAGACGGCTGTGGCCTCGGGGACATCTAAGCATCTGTGATGCCAACAGGTCTGTTGGACAAGCTGCAAGTACAGTTGTATGAGGAAGGGGGGAAGCGAAAGCTGCAGTGCTAGACTTTGTTGGTTGCTAAGGAGGCTTCTGCAGGCCTATTTTCACCTGATCCCAAAACTGAGCTCTTGCCTCTCTGGAAACAGTTTCCATGCAAAGAATCTCTGGAGAAATAAGCTCAGCAGTGGAAAACAGGGTGTGATCTGAGGCAGGCAAAAAGCTCTTCTCCAGCTTTTCAGGTCACAGTATTTGTGCGCCTTGATGGCCCATTGATGTTACGTGACCACAATGAAAAAACCTGTTCCTATATTGTAGATAATTGCCTCAGCATTTGTGTCAGAGTTTCCAGTAGCTCTTTACTAGTGTGGTGGCCTGGCAAGTGCTAAAAGAAATCTGGAAGGAGAGCCTGGGGGTTTCAGTTTTTATCAGCTGAGCTTTGACATAGTTGGCCGTGCCAGCCAAGAACTCATGGGCATATTCTCCATGTGTTGCTTGTCATACAACCCCTTTGTACCTCCTTCTCATGACTCCACGGTGCGTTGGCGTACCACAAGTCTGATTTTTTTCTCAAGGCACTAGCACAGCACAGGAGATGAAAACTAGTAGCTTCCTCATTTTATTTTTCCTTGCTGTAACTCTAGTTTTCCATCCTGGCCTGGTTCAGTAATAACGTTACTAGCAGGAGCACGGAACTGATCGTTCTCCTCTACTCAGCTTTGGTGAGGCCACACCTCAACTCCTGTGTCCAGTTTTGGGCCCCTCACCACAAGAGGGACATTGAAGGGCTGGAGAGGAGACAGAGGTGGCTACCAATCCATTAAAAGGTTTGGAACAGGTGTTGTATGAGAAACGGCTGAGGGAGCTGGGGCTGTTTAGCCTGGAGAAGAGGAGATTGAGGGGGGACTATTGCTTTCTCCAACTACTTGTAAAGAGGTTGCAGAGAGGTGGGGGTTGGTCTGTTCTCCCTAGTGGCCAGTGATAGGACAAGTGGAAGTGGCTTTAAGCTGCGCCAGGGGAGGTTCAGGTTGGACCTCAGGAGGAATTTCTTCCTGAAAGTGTTGTCAGGGGTTGGAACAGGCTGTCCAGGGAGGGGGTTGAGTCACCATCCCTGAAGGTGTTGAAGAAAAGGGTAGATGTTGCAATGGGCAACAGGGCTGGGAAAGGATCTTGAAGGATCTCTTCCAGCCAAAACTGTCCTGTGAATCTATGATTGTGTGTCCTGCCAGGTTCAGGGCTGTGTTTGCAGTCTGGCTGCACATTTCTAGTGTTGGCAGACCTGAAATAAATAAGTGTAAATATTGCAAATCCAGTGATTTTGATCCAGTGGCTGGAAAAGAAAACCATTTCATACCCATTTTTGGCAGGAAACTAGATGAGCTTAGTTCTGTGCCCACATACCACTACATGTGGAGAGCTCTTGAGGATTTGAGTACCGACACTAATCAAACTGTAATGACCTGGCCCTTTTCCTTTCCTCTGCAAGAGCTGATTCTGTCATACAGATCAACACCAGCAGTAATAATGAGTTGCTTACTTCCCTGTGCTTGCCTGACCCTTTCTTTAGCTCTCAAATCCAAATGACAGTTTTCTTGCTGTAGTGGAGTAGACAGTTCTGTCTCCTCTTTGCCAGCTGTGTCACTTTCTTTCTTCCTTCACTGTTTTATATAATACTGAGACACTGGCCACCTCTCCCACAACATAAATCATAGCCCACATTTTCAGATGGCTTTTGAGGAGAAGAATAAATTGGTCAAGGATACATTGGTTAAAAACTCTACCTCACTGTGGTAAAATCTTAACCATCTACCATGAAGATGCAGGATCAGAAATGAAGGTGGCAGCAGTGGAGGTTTTTCACACTCGCACAGCAAGGACTGTCAAATAACAATTAGAAAAACAAGAACGCATTTTTATCATTCTCTTCCAACGGTGTAAAAAGCATTTATTTTGCAGCAATTTGTATCACAGTGTTTATTTTTGTGGGAGGGGTTGCTAGCAAGCAATATAATTCCATTTTGGGGGTGGCTACTGATACTTTATGCATGGAAACAACTACCGATTCTTAACTCAGTTGTTCTTTATTTAGAAGACTACAGAGACAAAAGGTGCCCACGTCTTTCTAGTTACCTCTCTCAATTATTTAAACCCGTAATGATGCAAGGAATGTTGCCTAGTGCAGGTGAGTGCTATGATTTTCAATCTATGGCATGAGGTGATCAACACATCCCGTGGTCTTTACCAACCTGCAGATGCTGACAGACTAACATTCCTTTAACTCCTTCCGCTCCTACGCTTCGCTTTACCTCTTCTGTTCCAAGTTCTTGGTTGCATTCTGACTTCTTCGAGATCCCTTCCAATCCCTAATGATTCTATGATTCTGTGATTCTGTGACTTGGTCTAGGTGATCCTGCTGTGGCAGGGAGGTTGGACTAGATGATCTTCTGAGGTCTCTTTCTGCCAGTGTTTCCTCCTACCCATTCACAGTGCTGCTATACCTCTGGCTTTTTTTGGCAGTTCATTGCCTATCACACTCAGATTTGTTGCTTTTTAATTCTTTTTCTCTCAGGTGTCACCTCATCACGCAAAACTTGTAACCGTCTGTTCAACAGTTTTTGTGACCTTTCTATTGAGTCAGTCCTGGTCTGGTATCTTCAAGCACTGCCTCTTTGCTGGGTGTGAATCACAAGCTCCCCTTCTGCAAGCTTCTCCTATCACCTGTACCACGTGACATATTTCTTTTCTGAGCAATAGTTTATTTCTAACTGTGGGTTTTTTACAGTTCAAGCTCTAGCAGGAAGCTGCCAGGGAAACTGATTCACTGGGCAACGCTCAGCGCTAGTGTAGACTCTCCTGCTCTCAGCTTTAGACTAGGTTAGTGTTGTCAAGAGCCTGCCTAGGGGGTATCAGAAATAGTGAGGCCAGCAGGGAAAGAGAGGCGATTGCCCCCCTGTACCGGGCACTGATGAAACGTCACACTGAGTACTGGGTTCAGCTTTGGGTGCCTCTGTACAGGAGAGATCTCGAGGGGCCAGAACAGGTGTGAAGGGCAATGAAGCTGCTGAAGGGCCTGAACAATAAATTTTATGAAGAATGATTGAAGTTGCTGAGGCTGTTTAGTTTGAAGAAGAGGAGATTGTGAGGAGACCTCGTCGCTCTCTACAACTACCTTCAAGAACACTATAGAGAGGTGGGTGTTGGACTCTTCTCATAGGTAATTAGGGACAGAACACGAAGGAACGGCCTCAAACTGCAACAGGGCAGGGTTAGACTGGACATTAGGAACCACTATTTCACAGCAAGAGTAGCCCAGAGAGGGGATTGAGTCACTGTCCCTGGATGCCTTTAAAGGTTCTTTAGATGTGGTGCTGCTGGGGTTGTGGTTTATAGAATCATAGACTCATAGAATCATTAAGGATTGGAAGGGACTTCGAAAGATCATCTAGTCCAATCCCCCTGACACAGCAGGGTCACCCAGACCAAGTCACACAGGAACACATCCAGGCGGGTTTTAAACATCTCCAGTGAAGGAGACTCCACAACCTCCCTGGGCAACCCCTTCCAGTGCTCTGTTACCCTCACTGGGAAGAAGTTCCTTCTCATATTTATGTGGAACCTCCTATGTTCCAGCTTACATTCATTGCCCCTCGTCCTATCACTAGATGATGTTGAGAAGAGCCTGGGCCCATCCTCCTGACACCCACCCTTTAAATATTTATAGATATTAATGAGGTCACCCTTCAGTCTCCTTTTTTCCATGCTAAGGAGACCCGGCTTCCTCAGCCTTCCCCATAAGGAAGATGTTCTACTTGCTTCATCATCTTTGTGGCTCTACACTGGACACCCTCTATGTCCTTCTAGAAGTGAGGGACCCAGAACTGGACAGAATACTCCAGATGTGGTCTCACTAGTGCAGATTAGAGGGGGAGAAGTACCTCGCTTGATCTGCTGACCAATCCCTTTCTGATCCACCCCAGGATGCCGTTGGCTCTCTTGGCAGAGTTGGGCAGATGGTTGATGATCCCAAGGGTCTTTTCCAAGTTGAATGATTTTATAATTTTATTTTATAAGGGTGTTGAAACAACAAATACTGTACTCTAGAAGCTTTCATGGCTAACGTGCCCTTCATAAAGCTCTTGTGGTATTGTTTTGGATTTTAGTCTGGCCAGGAATCACAGTTCATACCCAAGCCCATGTAGATCATAGGAAGAACTGTATCCACCAAGGTGAGCAACTACTTGAGTAAGAAAGTGAAGTAGTTTGCTTGCTTTGCATGATCAAAGCCTGCTGGGACTGCTAGTGACTTTGGTATTTGTTAATGGGTGCTCTGTGTTGTGTTAGTCTTTATTCAAGCCAAGGGTTTGTGCGCTGAGCAAACATTGAGTGCTCTCTCGTACTGCAGAGTGTGAGTGATGAGTACATAAAAACAGGGTGAAAGAAGTAGTCAGACTTGTTCAGCTCTGCTTATCAATAGCAGCCTTGGGAAAATCACCTCCTGATTTCCAGCCCTGGCCTACTGTGCCTTTGTTGTGCCAACGTTTCACTTGTTAATATCATCCTTTTCAACTAAACGTGCTTTTGAATTCAAGTAAGTCCTAATTAAAGGAATAAAACTGTTCACTTTATTGTTAACATTGTTAACCTGGATTCACCACTCTATAACCTGCACCATATTCATTCAAGATTCCAGGACTGAATATGAATTCCGTACTAACAGCTTAAGTGAAATCCTTACTTGATTCCTTCACGTACTTCTTCCTGTAATTTCTATCAAAACCCTGCAGACTCTGGCTCATCTGGTTTATCAGCAATGAATTTAACCTATTTGGCCAACACCACAGACCAGTTTGTTCCGTAATACCGTGAGACACTCTTCATTCCCTTGTGACTGTTCTAAAAGTAGAGTGTTCACGCTGACCAGTAATAAAAACTTGGAGATTATATTACTTGTGCATTCAGTGTTATAGAATCATAGAATCATTAGGGATTGGAAGGGACCTCGAAAGATCATCTAGTCCAATCCCCCTGACACAGCAGGATCACCTGACTGGAGAAGCCATGGAATCAGAGTCACTCAGGCTAGGAATGAATCATCCTCTAGTTACAACACCCCCAGCACAGGCAGGGACACCCC